>JAUMJL010000576.1:0-110644 GCA_033558185.1 Dromococcyx pavoninus | reverse complement strand
ACCATGGGACGGTGCTGAGGCGCCCCGGGACTGGTGCTGTGGAGTGGAGATGGAGACTGGTTTGGTTTTCTTTTTAATTTTTTGGCATCTGTGACTTGGAGGCAAGGACTGCAGAGGCGATGGAGTTGGTTTTTTGTTGTCTTTCTTTTATTTTTCTGCAAATGAACTGCTTTTCTTCCAAGGGATAAATTATTGGCTGCAGCGCTGGACCTGCAACACCAGTGCCAGTTTTTTTGCACTCAAGCCACTTGGAGGCCCTGAACTGAATCAATTCCAGAGTTTATTCTTATACTGAGTTAAGAAAAAAGTCATTATTTGCAATAAAATGTCTCAATTCATGGGTGTCTGCCTGCCTCTGCTCTGCTGGAACTGTTCCCATAGGGAGAGAGTTTTGGGGTGGTGGCAAGAGTCCTCCTCCCTGCCTCTTCCCTGGGCTCTGCAGCCAAACATGGGAGGGGCTGGTGCAAGGTTGGGGGGGTTTCCCACTCAGGGACCTCCCCACACACTGCCTGGGGAAGGAGAAACTTCCCCCCATTTCTCGAAAGAAAGAGGTTTGTCCTCAAAAACCACTTGGTGGCTGCAGCCCCGGGGCTGGGGCTCCGTGGGAAACTGAGTCATGGCATCCCTGGTGGGTGGGGGCTGACCTAGGCTTTGGGGTTTTTCTCCTTCCCCCCTGCAGGAACCACAGGTTGTTCCCTGCCTGTGGGAATGTGTGGGCTGAACCCCAAGGCTGGGAACCCCCCCCCCCCCCCCAAGCCCCTGTGGGAATCCCCCACCCTGAGCTTCACCCAGTGCTGCAGATCCCATGGACCTCCTGCAGAGGGAGGTGGGGGTGTGGATGGGTGTGTGTGACCCCATCTGCACAGATACCCCTCACCCCCAAACCGTGGGAATCTGCTCTTCAAAGGCCAACTTTCCCCCAAGACATGGGTGTCTGGGCCCCTGGGTTCTTCTCCCATTGATGCTCCTCCCAGGGTGGGTACCTGGATGCAGGGACCTGGAGAGTGGGATGATGGAATCATCAGGGGAAGCTGAGGGCGGCGGTGGGTGCCCTCCCTGTGCCACCATCCCAGTCTTCTCTCCATGGGCAAAGGGGTGGGGGGGGCTCTACCTGGGGACTGGAGGAGCTACCTGGGCACAGGTTGTGCACGTGTGTGTGTGTCCCAGGGCCAGCGTGGGAGGCTCTGAGCATCCCAGCACCAGCTCGTTGCAGCAAGCCCTGACCTGAGCTCACCTGTGCTCGCCCCCGCCCTGGTTCACACGCATCCGCACGCGTGCACATGTGACATCCCCTGTGCACACATCAGTGTCAGAGGGGGGACAGTCCCAGTCCTGCCCTGGCCAGGACACCCTGTCCCGGGATGTGCTGAGTGCTGGGATCTGCCAAGAGCCAAGGATCTGTGCCAGCCCCGTGGCCGGGAAGAGCCAGGGCAGCGATCCTGCCTGGCGGGGACACGGTGTCTGTCCTGCCTGCGGACACGGTGACCATTCCCATCCGGCCGGGGACATGGTGTCATCTCAGGGTGTTTTGTGTCTTGGGGATGTGCCTGGTGCCCTCCCTTTGGGCTTTGACTGCAAGGGGAAACTGAGGCGTGGAGGGACAGTGGCAGGAATGCCACAGCTGAGGCCACCGAGGCAGCTGGGGACCCCTCTAAACTCCCCCCCCCCCGCCTCCCGCAGCACCGCAGGCTGGAACCATCCTGGTGGGAGTGGGTGCCCCCCGATGCAGCCTGGTGGTCCCTCAAGGTGGGGAGGGGGGGCAGCACTGCCTGCCATGTATAGAGCTGGGCTGGGGCCCCCAAATTCCAGCTCCAACCCTGCAGCTGGGGGGGTGGGTGGGCTGGATGATGCCAAGGACCACCCTGCCTGGCCCACCCGGGCTGCCCGGCCACACCTGCAACGAGCTGGCAGCGCTCAGCTCGGAGCCGGGGGCGATGGGGCTGGTTCAGTGGGACAGGATGGGTCCTGCACTCACCAAAGTGGAGGGACACACAGGGACAGGGCACCCTGGGAAGCTGTGGGGGTGAGTCACAGCCCTGACCTGTCCTCACCTGACCGCGATCCTGGCCGCGCCATCCTCCCGTGCCTCAGTTTCCCCACCTGTGAAGGGCCGAGGAGCCACTCCCAGGGGCAATTTGGGAAAGCGAGAGCCAGAGCCCCGAGTCTGGCCGCGGGGGGGACGGGAGGGGGGTGTGTGGTTGTGGTGGAGGGGGGGATTACAGGGACCCCTCCTTGTGCACCCTGGTGGGAAAGATTGAGGGGAGGGGTCTCAGGGTGAGCCTGGGGTCAGGCTGTGTAAATCCTGTGCTTCCAGGCTGATGGCAAGGGGCACAGCGCAGCTCAGCATGGCACAGCACAGCATAGGATGGCACAGCATGGCATGGCATGATACGGCATGGCATGGCACAGGACGGCACAGCTTGGGCACCAGCAGCTTCGGGGCACCCATTGGTGGTGTTCCCTGGGAGCACCCAGGGCAATCTGGGAGGGAAAGGCCTTGGGCTGAGCCTCCCAAACTCCTCTCACCTGTGTGTGGTGCCCCCCGGCTGCTGCCATTCCTGTGCCCGGTGTCAGCGGGAGGCCACGCGGTGCCACCCATGTGATGAGTGCGTCAGGTCGGGCTGAGTCACAGCCAGGAGGGTGTGGGGGGGTGATGGACCCTGGTGCCCCCCCTAGACCATCCCTGAATCCCCCACAACCCCTACATCTCAAACAGGACACCCCCACCCCTGCATCATCCTGCACTGAGAGGAACCCCCGCACTTCCCAGGGACCCCCAAACCCCTCCAGACACCCCAAATGCTGCCCCTCAACCCCCCCCAAAATCCCTCCAGACCCCACCCGAAGCTGCCCCCCTTTTGGGCCCCCAGGGGTTGCATCTCCACCCCCTCCCAGGAGCTTGAACAGCCATGGATGGAAGAGGGGGCTGTGCGTGTGCAAGGGGAGATCTGGGATCAGGGATGGGGGAATTGGGATGGGGGGAGCCCCTTCCTGGCTCCGAGGAGGATGCAGACACTGATTTATGAGTCTGGGCTGGGTGGCCGCTGTCCCCATCTCTGTCCCCACCCCCTCCCTGCATCCACCCAGCGGGAGGGGGCGAATATTGGGGACCCCCCCCCCCGGGAATGGGGCTGCTCATCCCTCTGCTAAAGGATGGGAGGACATCGTTCATCCCAACTCCCCTCCTGCACCTCTCCCCATCCCCGGCTCCAGCTGGAAGCAGGAGGTGGGGAAACCGAGGCACGGTGGTGGTCGATGGGATTGGGGGTCCCCAAGCTGCCATGGGATGGGGGTCGGGGTGCTGGCGCGTGGGGCCGGATGCCGGAGCAGGAAGCCGCTCCGTGGCGTCACGGATGCGGTCCCAGTGCGTCGCGCGCGCCCCGGTGCCCCCACGTCACAGTGGGGAGAGGAACGGGTGGGATGGAGGCTGGGGGGGACACGGAGGGATCCTCGTGGTCGGAACGGGAGAGGGGGTCTCCATTGCCTGGGCCCCCAGGGGTGCTGGGATCTGCTTGGGTGGTGACTGTAGCTGCAGTGATGCCCCTACCTTGGTGCCACCCAGGTGCTGCTTAAACCATGCTTGTGCCGAGTCCCTGTCCATCCCAGTCCTATCTCTGGTGCCAAGGTCTGTGTCCACCTACCCCAGCGCCACCCCTGGTGCCCAGTCTCCTTCCACCCATCCCAGTCCCATCCCTGCTTCCCAGTCCCATCCCACGTGCCAGCAGTTTCCTCGACCCTGACGCCAAGGGCGGATAATTATAGCTGTGGTGAAGCTAAAAATAGCTCCGCCAAAGAGGTTGGGTTATTTTTAGCCACACTCCCAGCTCGGTGCCACCAACCACCATCCATCCCCAGCCCTCGCTGGTTGGAGCCCGCGGCTCCGTGCCCGCGGGAGGGTCCGGCCGCCTTTCATGCGCTGCCAGGGTGCGCTGGGTGCATTCGTTCCCTTTGATGCTGGATTCCAGGAAGGTGAGAGCGGAGCAGATCCCGGCCTCGCCGACATCCCTGGGGTTTTGAGTGAAATCTGGGGGAGTTTGAGCAGCTGTGAAACGGTGCAGGACCACCCCCCCCCTGCTCCTACAGCTCTGCTTGTCCGGGGATACCAACACCTCTGGCCGTGGGAGGGGATGGGATTGGCACCAACCCTGCTGGAGGTGCTGCCAGGGCTTGGCAAGGCCACGTCTCCCTGAGCTGCTGTCGGCCAGAACGTGGGGAAACCGTGTCCCCACTGCCCCCTCCAGCTCCCCCAGCTCTGCTGGGTGCAGAGGAGCCCTCGGCTCCCTCCACCGCGCTGCACGCCCAGAGATCAGCACCGGCCCCCGAGACCCAAACGTGCAGGTGGGGCATCCCCTGGGCAGGGTGATGGGGCTCAGCCTGGGGACCACAGCTTGGCTTGGGGACAATGGCTCAGCCTGGGGACCACAGCTTGGCTTGGGGACCACGACTCAGGTTGGGGACCTCGGCTCAGACCTCCAGCAGCAGCAGCAGCCAGCAAAGCCGGGCAGGCAGTTTGCAACCAGGGCTGCCGCTGTCCCAAGTGGTCCATCCCTGTCCCACTGTCCCGTCCCCGTCCCACTCCCACCCTTCCCATCCCAGCATTCCGGGTCAGACACTGAAACATCCCAGTTATTCCCGGCACGCGGAGGAAGCGCGGCTCCAGACGGCAGGAGCGCACATTCCTGAGGGGCCGAGCGGGCAGGAGCTGCTCCAAGGTTCTCTCCAAAGCCGCCAGCGTGGAGGCCTCTCATTGCCTTCCAGGAAAGCAGCTCCTGTGGCGCAGGCTGTGCCGCCAGCGCCGGCACCGGACCCCGCGGCCGCGCTGGGTGGGAGCTGCCGGGAAGCCAAGAGGGAAGACGGGGACAGCTGCCAGGGCAGGCGGAAGAACCTCCCTTTTCTCTGAAAAGGGAAGAAATGTGGTTCTTGGTTTCGTTTTGCTGTGGCTCCGTGGGACTGGATGGCCCTCGTGATTCCTGGGAAGCCAGTGATGACGAACAACAGCTCTGGAGCCACTTGAGCACCACCCCAAGGGTGGGAGAAGGGGATGCCCGAAGGAATTGTGGAGAGAGGGGATATCATGAAATGCTTTGGGTTGGAAGGGACCTCAAAGATCATCCAGTTCCACCCCCTGCCATGGGCAGGGACACCTCCCACTGGATCAGGGGGCTCCAAACCCCATCCAACCTGGCCTTGAACACCTCCAGGGATGGGGCAGCCACCACTGCTCTGGGCAACCTGGGCCAGGACCTCCCCACCCTCACAGCAAAACATTTCTCCCCAAGATCTCATCTCAATCTCCCCCCTTTCGGCTTAAAACAGTTCCCCTCTTCCTATCCCTGCACTCCCTGATCAAAAGCCCCTCCCCAGCTTTCCTGGAGCCCCTTTCAGTCCTGGGAGGCTGCTCTAAGGTCTCCCCAGAGCCTTCTCTTCTCCAGGCTGAACAACCCCAAGTCTCTCATCCTGTCCTTGTATGGGAGGTGCTCCAGCCCTCAGATCTTGCTCAGCCCCATTCCCATCCCATCTGCTTGGGATGCCTGAGCATCCTTAGGCCAGAGAGGGGGCAACCAGGAGAGAGAATGCAGAGAATGCAGCAGGATCCATCACCACCCAGCTGTGCTGGCTTTCCCCACCACAGTCCCAACTCCTCCCCCCCCCAAGCACCCAAATCGAGCCCCCAGCACCTGGGAACTGCAGACGCAGGACAGGCCGGGCGGGAGCTCTGGCAAAATGAAAAGTGAGCCTTTTTATTGTGTTATCAATTCACTTCTGAACAACAATTCCACGAAATATTAAACACTGTGCGAGGAATCGGTCTATGGCACACCAGAAAGAAAACCAGATCCAAAGATGCAAGACGGGATGAGGAGCCTACGTTACAGACACCGAGTGCTTCCTACGTACGGTCCTTACAAACCTGGATTCGCGTTTGGCAACAGGATCAAGAGGTTGGTTTTTCTTTTTTGTTTTGGCAAAGAAATCATCATCATCATCATCATCATCATCATCATCATCATCATCATCATCATCATCATCATCACCAGAGAGGAAAAATGAAGAGCACAAAGTTCAGCCGTGTGGCTTCTGGTCAAGGAAGTAACTGTGGTATTTTATCTTTGTTAAATAAGGTTGATTTTTTTCTAAGTACTCAGACTTTTTTTAAGTATTCAGACTTTTTTAAGTACTCAGACTTCTTAAGTTCTCTGCTCCCATCCTGGCTCGGGAGGCTTTGGTACCAGCACCAGACTCCGCCACCACCTCCACCAGGACAGTCCCCGAGACAGGGAGAGGAGGAGAAGGAAAAGGGATTGAATAATTAAACAGAAGCAACTTTTCCTCGCTCCCTTTTCTTTTTTTCCAGTCGCTCGCCTTTTCTATTTTTGGCAACGGCTTCGCCACAGGCTAAAAAAAAGACTCCAGGCAGATTGGGACTTGTGTTCACATCCCAAAAAAGGCCTTTGTGGAGCCGGGGCTGCCGCCAGCCCCACGCCCCGGCAGCGGCACAAGGGAGGCCCCAGCTCCCTGCTCCCCCTTCACCATCCGGAGCACTTAAAAAGTCCTGGAAAGTGTCTTTTTTTTTTCATTTTTTTTTTCCCTTTTTTCATTTTTTTTTTTTTGGCAAATGCACTAACAAAGTACAAGCAACTACTGTAATTTGCACTTATATTTATGCTATACAAAAACACCTACAGAATGGTCACCGATTTACTCAGACGAGGAAAAAAAATTTGAAAAAAAAAAAAAGAAGAGAAAATAAAAGGTTGAGGATTTTTCCACCTAACGAGTCACCCACGGAGAGACACCAGCACCCGCCGGCAGCCCCTGCCCGCTCCGCTCGGCTCCAGGCAGGACCCTGCTGCCACCAGCAGCCCCGTGCTGGGAGACCCTGGCATCCCAGTGCCACAGCATCCCTGTGCCAGGAGCCACCACCATTCCCATGCCAGGAGCCTCCAGCATCTCTGTGGCAGGAGTCACCAGCACCCTCACGCTGGGAGACCCTGGCATCCCAGAGCCACAGCATCCCTGTGCCAGGAACCACCACCATTCCCATGCTGGGAGCCTCCAGCATCCCAATCTCAGGAGCCTCCAGCATTCCCATGCTGGGAGCCTCCAGCATCCCAATCTCAGGAGCCTCCAGCATCCCAATGCCAGGAGCCTCCAGCATTCCCATGCTGGGAGCCTCCAGCATCCCAATCTCAGGAGCCTCCAGCATCCCAATGCCAGGAGCCTCCAGCATCCCAATCTCAGGAGCCACCAGCATCCCAATCTCAGGAGCCACCAGCATCCCAATGCCAGGAGCCGCCAGCATCCCCATGCTGGGAGCCCCCAGCCCCATCTCCAGGCTCCAAGGGGACCCCAAGCAGATGCCCTCTGTCTCCTGCTCCCAGCTTCAGCCACACACTGAACCTAAACCTGCCCCCTCGCCCCTCACCGACCACCCACCGCCAGCACAGAGGCACCACTTGGGCAAGACACTGGGCACGAGCGTGGCCATGGGGGTGGAAGGATGAGGGGAAGGTGGGGTGACCCCAATTTCCTGGACCGTGGCGTGTCTGGTTGGCTTTGACAGCAGAGTATCCCGTGGTGTTTCCTGGCAAAGAATCCATGGCATTTGCTGGCAGAGCATCCCATGGTGTTCAGTGATGGAGCATCCCAAGGCATTTGCCAGTAGAGCATCCCCGTGGCGTTCACTGATGGAGCATCCCATGGCATTTGCCAGCAAAGAATTCCACGGTGTTCATAGGTGGAGCATCCCACGGCATTCACCATCAGAACATCCTGTGGTGTTCACCATCAGAGCATCCCAAGGCATTCACCATCGGAGCATCCCATGGCATTCACCAGCAGAGCATCCCAAGGTGTTCACCATCAGAGCATCCCAAGGCATTCACCAACAGAGCATCCCACGGCGTCCACCATCGGAGCATCCCGCACGCCTTCCCGTCGCGATCCCGGTGGACTGGGAAAGGGCGGGATGCGGAAAGGCAGGATGCAGGGCTGGCACCCCTCCAAGTCAGGGTGTCGGGGAGCCCCCCAAGCTGATGAGGGGTTGGGAAGGGGGGGAGATGCAGCCCCTGCCCGGGGCCTGTGGCGGCGCCGGGCGCTCACTCGCTGCGGCGCGGGTTCTGGCTGAGCTGCGGCTCGGGCACGTGCCTGGGTCACCGGCTATAGCACCATGAGCTGGTCTCTAACATAGAGGAAGAATCAGCAATCTGGAGTAGAAAAATAAGGCTGGAACTGTACGAGATTTAAGGACAGAGGGAACTCCCTCGTGGAGAAGAGAAAGCCCTGCTGTGGCAAAACCCAGGCGCACCTCAGGACCCTGCTGGCGTCCCGCTACGGATGCGGCGTTCCAGAGCGTGGAGTTAGGTTGGATGAAGGGTTTAAAGCAAAACCAGCAAGGTGGCATCACCTGTGTGGTGCCAGGACTGCCAGACATCTGTGCCAGGGGCTGCTCATCGCGGTGCCAGGCCGGGTGTGAGCACGGCTGGGGACAGCCTGGCCCCAGAGAGAGAGAGAAATCCACTTCCCTATCATCTCCCTGCGCTCCCATCAGGATGGGATGAAATCCCAGGGGGACACCAGCGACCTGGCCCCAGGGCAGTGCCAGGCCAGGAGCCAAGGATGCAACAGGGAGGTTTGAAATGCTCCGGTCAGCGAAGGAGCCGGGAAAGCACGTGAGAGGAGCTGTGGTTGGCACTGGGGTTACAGACTTGGGGGGTTTTCCAACTTCCTTTACAAAGGCAAGTGATGGCGTACGTGAAAAACAGGGATGGTGGGACAACTGCAACCAAGAGTGGACGTGGAGCATCTCTGCGATCCACAGCCTCTGCCGGCGCTGGAAAGGGGTTGGAGGAAGAACCTCTGAGCTGCTCTTCCTCCTGGAAGATGCCAACCTGCCTTTCCCTGGGTACCAGCCCCGCAGCTGTGGGCTCTGCTCCTCTCCCTGTCTTTGCCTTCCAGCCTGGGCCGTGAACTGGCATCGCCCTGGGCACCTCTCCACGCCCTGGGAGCCCCGGGAATTCTGTCAGCATCCGTGGGGCAGCCTCCCAGCGCCTCTCCCAGAGCAGCGACTCCGACCAGCCCGAGCATCCAGCAGGGCTCTGAGGTTCCCTCCCTCCAACAGAACCACAACAACCAGAGCCAGCGCGGCTCAGCGGCTTCCCGGGAAGCCGAACCCCGGGATCTCCTCCAGCCTCCCCCTCCCAGGTGCTCCAGGTGGATCCAGCACCATGAAGAGCTCAGCCGCGTGCGGTTTCCATCCCAACGGGAGGTCACGGTGTTTCAAACCAAATCCAAAGCATTGAGGGGAACGGGAGAATTCCCAGAGTTTCACATCAAGTGTCTATTTTCTTCTTCCTCTTCCCAAGCCCAGAGCTGGGCACTGCCTGTATTCGGGTTCAGGATAACCGGGAACGGGTACCGGCGCGCTGGTTGGGAAACCAAACCACACCTCTACCTTCCACAGGGAGCGTTCGCCAAGGAGCCACCGAGCTCCAGGCTCTGCCCTGCAGACACAGCCCAGGCTCAGTTGCTTAAACCCAACCCATGGGATCCGTGGTCTCCCTGGCGGAGCCGGAAGCTGGAGAGCGACGCAGCAGCTCCGACGGCTCCAGCATTCCCGGAGCAGCAGCTCCAGCGACGCAGTGGGACCTCCCTGAGCTCTGATCTTTCTCCCGAGCATTCACTCGCCCTGGCACGGAGCCGCCTGGCTCCATCGCTCCGTGGAGGGCAGTGGGAGGAAGGCTCCTCCGCTTCTCTCCTCTTCCTCACGGGTTGCTCTGTGCTGGGTTATCCCAAGCGTGCGTTTAACATCGGTGAACAAAGCGCTCCCCGTTCCAATTGCACTTCCAAGGGATGGGAATTGAATGGAATATTTTTTTCTTCTACAGCCTTACACTCCTCTCCTTGGATTAACTGGGCAGAACGACACCCACCCTGCCACTCTCAGGAAAAAAAGGGAGATGGGAAATGCTGGTAAATCCACCAATTTTAGTGTTTTGGGCGGAAACTTTCCAAAAGGCCAATTTTAAATGATGCTGCACGACTGAAAGCCCCTTCCCACCCCCCTCCAAGTACAGTCCCGTTTGGGAAAACCAGTGATAACAGGACAGAAGAACCTCAGAAGAGATCAGAGGGGCTGGAGCTCGGCCTCTCCCATGGCCCTGGCTTCCTAACGACGCTCACGGAACCCCCCCGAGCTGAGGGATGTGACAGCCGAGAGCGCTTCCCCACGGTGCTCCCCTCACCCCAGCAGAGCCGTACGGAGCAGGGAGGGAGCTCCCTGCCCTCAGTTTATCCATTTGCAGAGCTGGGCTCTGCTTGGTGGTGGTGGTTTTGGGGTTTTTTTTCCCTTTGTTTTGTACTGGTTTTCTACAAAAACCCCTCCCAGACTCTTCTCCCTCTCAACAAACAGCGCAAAGCCTCGCACCGACGCGTTAATTGGAAACTAATTGGATCAGACCCGCTCGGAGCTTTGCTCAAAGCCTCTCCCCGTGTGGTCCCAACGCTCAGGTTTTGCATCCCACAGGCAAATGCAATTAAAACCCCACAGCCTCCACCACCCCAGGACCAACTTAGAACGCTGCTATTAAGAATATTCCCCCCACGCCCCTACCCCGTCCCCAACCCTGTTGTTTTTAACCCCTGTTTTTTCAGTTTTGCCCCCCTCTCAGTGTGGCTCCTGCCCAGGAGCAGCCACCCTGCCCTAAACCCCTTCAACCCCTTCTGATTTTTGTTTGTTTGGTTTGTTTTGAAGATCTAAGTTCTGTTTGAATCCAACATTTAGTGTTTACCCCTCGGCGCACTTGTAAGTTTGTAGCTCCGTTTTCAGTTGATGGAGAAGGGTGCCCTGCCTGAGAGATCCCACGTGCTGGAGCGAGGGAAGCTATAGGATGATACAAGGCTTTTTGTCCTTAAAAGGGTTCTCCGAGGCCGGGACTCCAACCAGCAGAGGGTCATTCCTCGCATGCTGCTCGCAGTAATTCATTAGCTCCGAAGATGCTTTTGAGACCTGAATGTTGGGAGAAAGGAGAAGGTTAATGAGAATCACAGAGTCATGGAATGCGTTGGGTTGGAAGGGTTCTCAAAGCCCATCCAGTTCCACGGGCAGGGACACCTCCCACTGGATCAGGGGGCTCCAAGCCCTATCCAACCTGGCCTTCAACACCTCCAGGGATGGGGCAGCCACCACTGCTCTGGGCAACCTGGGCCAGGGCCTCCCCACCCTCACAGCAAAACATTTCTCCCCAACATCTCATCTCAGTCTCCCCTCTGAAAATGATTCCCTTTAGTCCTATCCCTGCACTCCCTGATCAAGAACCCCTCCACAGATTTCCTGGAGCCCCTTTCAATACTGGGAGGCTGCTCTAAGGTCTCCCTGGAGCCTTCTCCAGTCTGAACAACCCCAACTCTCAGCCTGTCCTCATACAGGAGGTTCTCCAGCCCTTGAATCATCTCCATGGCCTCCTCTGGACTCACTCCAACAGCTCCAGGTCCTTCCTGTGCTGAGAACTCCAGAACTGGACACAAGGCTTCAGGTGGGGTCTCACCAGAATCCTCTCCCTCCCCTCTGGTCCCACTGCTCTGGGTGCAGCCCAAGACATGGGTGGTTTCTGGGCTCTAAGCACACACTGCCAGCTCATGTGGAGCTCCTCATCCCCCAGCACCCCAAGCCCTTCTCCTCAGGATGGCTCTCAACCCAATCTCAGCCCGTATTTGTTCTGAGGGTGTCCTCAATCCCACTGTCCACGTCTCCACTTGGACACTGAGCCAGGTGGAGGGCACAAAGCTCAGCCCCCGCTTGCCCAGGCTCCGTGGAGGAGGAAGAGAGACCCCCATGCTTGGCTTCTCATAACAGCAACTTCACAGAGATGGTGATAAATGAAAAGGGGAAATGGACATGGAAAAAAGAAGTTTGACATAAATAAAGTGATGAGCATGGGAAAAACACTCCCAGCCGTGAACAAGAGATGTAGAAGAAGATATTATTGTCCTTGTTTTTAAGGGCTTGGGGATAAAGAAGAAAGGAAAAATGCCTGTTTGAGAGCAGCCAGCCTCTGATGTTGGAAAGGGAGGTTTTGAAACCATTAAAGATGATTACTTGAGGCTCTGCTTATTTTAGTTCAAAGGCATCTTCTGGGAAAGGAGAGCCCGGCGCAGCGCGGCGGAGGGGACCGCGGCGGTGGGCGAGCGGCACGGCCACCCCATCCCGGGGCAGGAGGCACTGGGAACGCGAGCAGGGAGGTGCCAGGAGCTCTGGAGACCAAGAGCAACCCCTTTATTTTTAATTAACTTAATAGCTGGTTGAACATAAGGCAAATGCAAAACATAGACGCAACCACACCACATCTGGGTGGCCAGATGTGACTGATTGGAGCTGTGAGGCTCATGGCAGTGGTTCCTTTCCTGGGATTTCCACGGCTGTTGGGCACTGGGGAGACTCAGCCCTCCCAGCTGAGTTGAGTTGTGGTTCTGGGGGGGCAAAAAGCACCTCCATGCCTCTTCCCCACCACCCCGGCTCCGGCTCTGCCGTCGGCATCGGGAGGCACCGCGCTCTGCAGCATCGCAGGGGCTGGAGCCCAAGGGTTCTGGGAGCGGTGAGGGACCTGGGGGGGGTTGGTCTGGAGAAGAAGAGGCTGAGGGGAGACCTCATCACTCTGTGCAGCTCCCAGAAAGGAGGTCGGAGCCAGGCAGGGCTCTGCTCCCAAGTAACAAGCGACAGGACAAGAGGAAATGGCCTCAAGTTGTGCCAGGGGAGGTTTAGGTTGGATATTGGGAAGCATTTCTGTACCTAAAGAGTGGTGAAGCCCTGGCAGAGGCTGCCCAGGGCAGTGGGGGAGCCTCCATCCCTGGAGAGGTTGTGGCAATTCAAGACATGGTTTGTAGGGATGGTGGTGCTGGGTTGACAGTTGGACTGGATGAGCTGAGAGGTCTTTTCCAACCTGAATGATTCCATGAAAATACAATTCCACTGCCCCCAGGGGAGGGATCAGAGAGCATTCCTCGTGCTGCTGCTCTGGCTCCTGGAACAGCCTCACCAAGAGCTGCCAGGGCAGCCCATTCCCCTCATCTCCAAACGTATCAAACCCATCTCCACTCAGCCTAAACACCCCCTTGTTGGGGTCCCACCACTGTTGTTCCTTCCCAGTAAAGCATTTAAGACAGACACAGCTCCAAAGGTCGGGAGCACATCCCTCCCTCCTCCTCCGTTTGGGATCCTGGAGCGGAGACACCATAATTGGGAGGAGAGTCAGCAAGGCTGGGCTGGGGGAAGACCTGTAATTTACTTTGTCTTCCCTAAAACAGCCTCTCCGACGGGTGCATTGCTGGAGTCTGGAAGGTGGTGGCCCTAAAAACAGCTACAAAACCTCAGGGCTTAAAAATAAAAAAGCTATTCAGAGCAGCAGCAGCTCCTCCACATCCAAACAGGAGGTGAGGGAGGACTCACTGCTGTGGAAAGGGCTGGAAGTCAAAGCAAACATTCTTGGAGGAGGAAACTAAATTGCCAACTCTCAGGTGGGTTTGACACCTCTGGGTTTCACTGTATTTTGGTCTCTTTGTGCATTTTACCACCAGGCCTGGGGCTTTCCTTTGTGTGACTTACTGACAAGTGGCTTCCCACCAACAGATCTCATCTCTGCCCTCCTTCTTCTGCTCCTGGGGAGTTTCTCGGAGGGACTGACCCACCCTGTGACCCAGGGCAGAGCTGGGTGATGGCTGTGGTTCCTCTGAGGTGTAAATTCACAGTGCCTGGGGTTTTCCTGCCCACGCACTCGTATTTCTCCCCAGAGCTCGCGTGGCCAAATGAGCCCAGGTACCACAATCACAGAATCATAGAATCATGGAATGCTTTGGGTTGGAAGGGACCTCAAAGCCCATCCAGTTCCAACTGGGGGACACCTCCTACTGGATCAGGGGGGGCTCCAAGCCCCATTCAACCTGTCCTTGAGCACCCCCAGGGATAGGGCAATCACTGAGCTCCTTCCCAGAACAGAGTGGAAGCTCCTGGAAGACCCTGACTCTGACTCTCAGGGGGTGCTGTGAACGTGTTATCTGCTCCAGCCCAAAGGGAGCTTTATTCCTGGGGCTCCTCTGCGGGTGAGCCCGCACACAGCTGGGCACAGACTCCAGTTTGCTATCCTGGACAACTGCAGCACAAAATTAACCTTTCCTACTGCTGCCAGAAATGTCTTTCAAACCAGAGTGAAGGCATGTCACTGTCCTTTGTCATTTGTAGGAAATGGGAAGAGCAGCAGCCGAGAAACCACTGCACAGGGAGCAACTTCCTGAGTGAAACTGCACGTGGACAGTGAAGCCATCCTGAAAAAAATGGGGAAGCAAGACTGGAAGGTGTGTGTGAGAGCACCCTGAAGAGCTCTGCGGGGTCTGGCCTTTGCAGCTTTGGTGGCTTCACAGGTTGCTTGTGCCCAGTTGAGCTCCAGGAACTTACTCAGGTGGCTGGACTACCTTTGGATCTTGGCTGGGCTGCCTTTGGATCATGGTTGGACTACTTTTGGATCTTGGTTGGGCTGCCTTTGGATCTTGGTTGGGCTGCCTTTGGATCATGGCTGGGCTGCCTCTGGATCATGGTTGGACTGCCTGTGGGTCATGGTTGGACTACCTTTGGATCTTGGTTGGACTACTTTTGGATCTTGGTTGGACTGCCTTTGGATCATGGTTGGACTGCCTTTGGATCATGGTTGGACTACTTTTGGATCTTGGTTGGACTGCCTTTGGATCATGGTTGGACTACTTTTGGATCTTGGTTGGACTGTCTTTGGATCATGGTTGGACTGCCTGTGGGTCATGGTTGGACTACTTTTGGATCTTGGTTGGGCTGCCTTTGGATCTCGGTTGGACTACCTGTGGGTCACAGTTGGGCTGCCTCTATATCTTGGTTGGGCTACCTTTGGATCATGGTTGGACTGCTTTTGGATCACGGTTGGGCTACCTTTGGATCATGGTTGGACTGCTTTTGGATCACGGTTGGGCTGCCTTTGGATCATGGTTGGGCTGCCTTTGGATCATGGCTGGACTGCCTTTGGAGTGTGTGGTCACCTCTGACACCTGGAGAAGGTGCCCAGGCTACAGCCTTACCTGCCAGTACGAGGCTGCAACACCTGAGCCACTCATTGCATGCACAGGCTGAGGGAAAATCCACAGCTCTTTCCCAGGGCCCCTTCCTGCTCCATCCCTGCCCACCCTGGATGCAGCCAGGTGTGGTGCTCACCTTGATCCTCTCGATGCCGGCTTCGATGCGGAGCTGCTCCACCAGCTTCCGGGCCTGCGCGATGTTGTTAGTTGTTGACATTGTCTGCCATCGGCTCCAGGTCCTGGCACGTGAGAATCCTGCAAAACAAGGAGAGGGAAAGGGGCCGTTGGCATCGGGTGAAGCCGCCGTGCCACCACGTCACCACCTCGAAAGGGCTGAGCCGCGTGTCCTCTCCGACAGCCGCGTGGCGAAGGGGCCTCCACAGAGCCCTGAAGTGATGACACCGACCTCACGTTTCCTGAGCTGGGTTTGAGTTCTTCTTTCCTTTAAACAGCCTTCTCTTTTTATTGATTAAAAAAACCCCACAAACCGAAACTCGCCAACGAGAGGAGAAAAAAATGAACCCTTCTGCTGCCAGATGTGTTTGACTGGAAAAGGGAAAAGAACTTTTCCAGGCCTGTGGGAAGGTGGGTGGGGAAACAGCTCCTGGATGTGCCCTCTCTCTTTTCCCCCACTGCCTTCATCCTGCCCTCACTCCTGTGTGTTTCCTCCAAGCAGCAACTGGGAATGCTGGATGCTGCCCAGACCTGTGCTATTTATCCATTGTTTGGCAAATTGATTTCCCTGAAAACACTAGAAGGAGAAAGTAAGAGTGGCAAAGGGTGCCAGGCTGGGTGGAGAGCCAGGGCACGGCAAGGGGTAGTGGTTTCTCAGATGCTAAAGTGCTGGATGGCAGCACAGGGTGGGCAAGGTGGGATATGAAAGCGCGAGAGGCACCGATAGCTCGGGTCTCAAACGAAGCTTCCACAGAAATGGTGCAAAATAAGGGCCTGGTTGAATGTGGAAATGAGGAAGAGCAAGGTGAGCAAGAGCAGAGCAAGGCTGGAGCACAGCTCCTCCCTGTGCACCAGGAGTCTGGTCTCAGAGGGTCTCACAGACCCCATCCAGCTGCCAAACTCTGCACCCATCCCTGTCTGGCTTGATCACAGGGCCTTAACCATAGAATCATGGAATGGGTTGGGTTGGAAGGGACCTCAAAGCCCACCCAGTTTCACCACCCTGCCATGGGCAGGAACACTTCCCACTGGATCAGGGGGCTCAAATGATGAGATCTTGGGGAGAAATGTTTTCCTGTGAGGGGGGGGAGGCCCTGGCCCAGGTTGCCCAGAGCAGTGGTGGCTGCCCCATCCCTGAAGGGGTTCAAGGCCAGGTTGGATGGGGCTTGGAGCCCCCTGATCCAGTGGGAGGTGTCCCTGCCCATGGCAGGGGGTTTGAACTGGATGGGCTAATAAGACCCTTTCCAACTCAAACTATTCCATGATTCTATGATTCTATGAAATTTAGAAGAATTTTGCCTACAAGGCCAACAAAATCCATCGCTGTCACTGGGGCTGGAGCTGTGGGGCAGCAGCCAGGGCTGGGACACACTTGAGGGCAGCTCTGGCCATACTGTCCAAGCCAGACTCCCTCAGCCAGACACCATCCTGAGGTTGCTTCTTCATGATCACCTCCACGGGACTGCTGTGGAGGTGTCAGGAAAAGTCACCTCCTTGCCCTGCCGGGCAGTGACTCAGTCCCTGAGGATTCCAAAACGGCGCAAACTGAGGTGGAGGGGGGGGAGAAGGCTGCAGTGAGCAACCACCTCCACCTCCTGACAAACCATGAGATGCTGCTGGGAGGAGGACACCAGCCAAAGCAAAGCTGGAGTCAGATCCAACGGCGCTCCCGGCGCCCCAGCCACCCGCCCACCGCAGCCCTTCGTCGCTCGCCGTAATTCCAGGCTCCTCCAGCCTCCTCCCCGGCTTCAAAGCAGATGCTGAACTGCTGCCTTCAGCTGAGGGGGCGAAGAGAGGGAGGACTGTCTGCCCCATCTAAAATCCAGGCAGACTCGAGCCGTCTCGCCTGGGTTTAGACATTAAGGGAGTCGATTCCAGCCCACAAACGGCACTCTCGGGGATTGTTTGTCTTGGCAGCAGCGCGCGACGTGTGCGGAACTTCTCGATCCCTGAACGCGCTCGGCTTTGTTTGCAACGCCTCGAAGGCTGGGGGGGAAAACAAGTTGGTGCTTCAGCCGTGAGCTGATTCCCTGAATTAGGAGGGTTATTCGGAAATCTCCACCTCCCGAGCGCTGGAAGACGTTAGTCAGGGCGACACGGGAAGCCGGGCTGTCGAAATAAAGCCTGGTACTGTGGAAACGGGGAGAAGGAAGCAGGTTGGTGCCTCCTCTCCTGCCCTGGTTTCCTAAGCAAGAGGGACTGGTTTGCAGGGAAACAGGACAGCAATGTCTGTGCCACAGGGAGCTCAGGTTTGGGCCTCAACAAGCATCCAAAGTCCCAGATTTGGACACCAAGACCTACACAACCCCCAGGTGGACGGAGCTGGCCCAGCCCTTCCTGACCTGGAACAGTGAACACGTTGCTATCTTTCCCATGAAAAAGGAGCACCTCCAGGTGGGAAGGCTTTATCCTGGGAGACAGCTTACTCCTTCTGCTCCATAGATCCCAACCCTCTGAGCTCCTCAGGATCCCAGAGGAGCAGCTGGTGTTCAGCCTTGCTGCGACTCCCCGCACAGGCTGAGGAAGAGCTGGACATCGGCTGCGCTAGCGTCGCTGCCAGTGTTTATGTCATCAATCCCAGGAAAAAGCAGGAAAGCTTTGCCTGTAAGGCAGCTGGGGCACAAGCAGCTACTCTTGGCCACCTCCTGCTCATCCCTATTTCCAAAGAAATTCTTGCTAACAGCACTTGTTCTGATGAGAGCAGATATCTGGAAGCGCTCCACAACAGCGCAGGCAGCGTTAGGATCAGGGAAGAGCTCGGAGTCCAGCTCTTCCTAAGTCTGTTCCGTGAACTGGAAAGACCTCCCCGCTGCAAACAGTTTGCTCCTCACTGACAAAACAATCCTTCACCTGGAGAAAGAGTTAGCAGGCAGCTGGAGGGAAAAAATACACCAGAGATCAGATATAATTTATGTTTGCAGCAGCGCAAGATCACCTGCTTGTACTTTCCCGGCTTCCTGTTTATGGAACAAGGCTGACGAACCAGTTGAGGGAGAGTTACTTAAGGGAATTTCTGTTTCTGCTGTAGAGCTGGGAGAGGCACAGCCAGCATCGCTGTCCCTGCAGCATTCCATGTCCCTGTCCCTGCAACATCCTGCATCCCCATCCCCACAGCATCCTGCGTCCTTGTTCCCGCAGCATCTTGTGTCCCTGTCCCTGCGACATCCCCCACCCCATCCCTGTCCCTGCAGCATTCTTCATCACCATCCCTGCAGCATTCCATGGCCCCATTCCTGCAAAATCCCATGTCCCTGTCCATACAGCACCCTGCATCCCCATCCTTGCAGCATCCTGTGTTCTTGTGTCTGCAGCACCCTGCATCCCCGTCTCCAGAGCATCCCACGTCCCCATCCCCACAGCATCCTGCATCCCTGTCCTCTCAGCATCCCGCATCCTCATCCCTGCAGCATCCCACAGCTCACACTGCACAGGGGACACCACCCTGGCTGCAGGAAGGAAGCATTTTCCCAAGCACAGCTTGGAGAGAGTCCTGCTACGTGGCAGGAATTGCCAAACTACTGTCTGAGGAGTCCTTGGCAAGGGGTGGAAGTTTTCCTCCCTGCTCTCCCCGTGGCCTGGTTTCATGGAGCCTTTGTGAAGCAAAAGCAACACTGGCATCACGGGTCAGAAATGCCCCGTTACTTGGGTGGTCACAGCCCCCAGGAGCAGGCAGGGAGTGCCCTTCCCTGCCCCAACAACTCTCCAGCCCATCACCACCTTCTGGCACCCACTGGGACCCTGCTTTGCCTCTGGCACCAACGCTCTTTGCCTCTACCAAGCGTAAAAAGCAGCACCACTTGGTGCTGAGCACAGGATTTGTGGTTTTAGAGCAACAACATCTGCAGCAGCAGCTTCTGCTTCCTCCTCAGCGCCGTCACCCAGTGGTGACTCTGCAGAGCTCCCTCGGGGGGAACCGGGAAGTGAGTGGGTGGTTTCCCGCACTCCGCGCTGACACCGCAGCTCCTCTTGCCACGTTTTAAATTTCCAAGAACAAATTTCAGCAGCTGAGCCCTCAGCAAGGTCAACAGGGAGTTGTGATGGATGCAAAAGCCTCCTCCAGCTGCAGCAGACAGCGGCTGCTCATCCCGTGCAGCCCTAAGGCTCCTCAGCAGCTCCTGGTCCGGACTCGTGGAGCCAGGTGGGGGCGGCTGTTGATGGAGGGACCGTGTGGTCCCAGGCTCTGGCAGTGGGAGCTGCATCCCTTTTGAGCCTGGGATGGGTCAGGTACTTCAGCCACAACCACTGGCCTCGCTCCAGGAGCTTAAAACCACCTTCTGTTCCCCCTGGTGAATAATTAACAGAGCACGTCATTAGCGAGAGGAGAGCATCGATCCGAAGGACGTCGGGTTGGTGCGCGGCACACGAAGGGTGTCCTCGGGACTTTTGAAAAGCCAAAGCAAACTGTAAAGATGTCACTGAGCAGAGCTACAGGGGTGTGAAAACAACTCGTGAGGGAAAGGTATTTGGAAGAAAGCCACACAGAAGCACGCGGAGCGAAGAATGTGCGACGTGAATCAGGGTGACACGCAGGGCGCAGCTCCCTTTTCCAGTCATAGAACCCTGGAATGGTTTGGGTGGGAAAGGATCTCAAAGCCCAACCAGTTTCACCCCCTGCCATGGGCAGGGACACCTCCCACTGGATCAGGGGGCTCCAAGCCCCATCCAACCTGGCCTTGAACACCTCCAGGGATGGGGCAGCCACCACTGCTCTGGGCAACCTGGGCCAGGGCCTCCCCACCCTCACAGCAAAACATTTCTCCCCAAGATCTCATCTCAATCTCCCCTCTTTCAGCTCAAAACTGTTCACCTAATCCTATCCCTGCACTTAAAGAAACCACTGTTTGGAAAAGGCCAGGAGAGTGAGGGCTGCAGCTGGGCTGAGGGAGGAGGCAGGGGACAGTCGGGATGCTCGAGTCTCCGGCACATCCTCTCGTCTCTGCTCCACGGAGAAATAATCCCAACAGCCAAGCTTCCTCCCTGCCAGGCGGGTGAAGCCTTTGGAGTTTGGCCACGACCGACCTCCTCCTGCCCCTTCCCACAGGGAGCCACCAGCCCTGGCCAGGGCAGCCTTCGCCTTTCCCGGTATCGACCGGTGACTCTGCAGAACGCCCGCGCCGCTCGCGTTTCGCTGAGTCACCAGCAGACATCACTCAGCGAGAAATAAATCCTCCGGCATCTTTCCCAGAGCACTTTCTGCCTTCCCGGCTCGTCCATCTTCCACTTCTCCTGGTGGCATTCCTGGGAAGGGCAGCCCAGAGAGAACAACTCGATTTTGGGAAATGACTCCTTTGGCGTTAACGCAGCCTTCCCTTGGTCAGCAGTTTTCCCACTGTCGTGTGAGCAATTCCAGGAGGGTTGAAATCATCCGACGGTCTTGCAACGCTCTGGGCTGCCATCCCGGCTCCTCCGGCAGCGGAGCCGTCTGCAGATCCCAGATTGTGGAATATTGACAGAGCTCGGGCTGCAGGAAGAGTTCAACCACGTGGTCGTAGGGCAGCGGATGAAAACATCGCTGCAGTAAATTAAACCCTGAAAATCAACGAAGAGAACACAGGGGCACAGGCACTGCCGTGTTATCCAGAGGCGTTCCAAGGTCAATACCAACCAGATCTGAGCAACCTCATCTGGTTCAAGATGTTAAAGATGTCGAAGGGGGGGTTGGACTGGATGACCTGCAAAGGTCCCTTCCAACCCAAAGCATCCTATGATTCCATGAAAAGCAGCGGAGAGGGAGGGTTGTGAAACCCTCACATCAAGGAAACAGGGAGCCAAGAGAGAGGTGAGGGGCAGAGGGGACTCAGAAATGAAGCAAATTAGTCCTGAGTTAGGATTTGGCTGTGGTGCCAATATCCCAAGAGCACTTCTTTAGGACAAGCACTGGGGGACAGAGACACAGGGGTTGCGTCAGGATAAAATCTGGAATGATCAGGATTCGGTGTTTTAAACCGGTTTCAATATTATGAACCAAAGCCAGTTCAGGATGTTCACAACTGTGTCCTGCAACAGCTCAGCCTTTGGTTCAAGAACCACAAATGCCCCCTCCTGGACCAGGCTTCATCATTAAACAAAAGAAGGATCACAGTTAATTGATTTTGTGCGTTTGCATCCTTCACGTACCTTCAGCAAAAGAGGGGTTTCAGTGTTTACAAAACAGGAATATTCATTACAATTTGTAATAATGACTATTGCTGCTGCTCCTCCCCTATTTTCATCAAGGCAGGCGTGCAAAAGGCATTTACACAGGGCTGGTTTGCACTCTCAGTACCCAGAATCTGTTCTGCACAGCCTTCTGACGTCAAAACAAGGCTGACTGATGCCTACGGAGCGGGCACCTCCTCTCCTTTTCATCAGCTAATCCTCCATGCACCAGGTGGATTGCAAAGGGAACAATTTGGGCTGCTTTAGTGGGAAAAGAACAACCAAAGCCAGCGCAGCTCTTGAGTCAGGAGCGTGCGGTGACAGCAGCGCCGGCTCTGACGAGCCGTGACTCAGCACGAGCTCCGCGTGGAAGCGGCCGCCTCCTCCATCCAGCACCTCGGGTTGGCTCCCAGCAGGGCTTCCATCCACCTCCCAACCCCACGCCGGCAGCGCTTGGTGGGAGAGGAAGGATTGGGCACCCCCAACATGCACGGAGCACGGTCAGGGTGGGACGGGGCCGAAACGTTGTGACACAACCCAGGTCACGGGGCTGAAACCGCCGCCCTCGGCTCCGCTGGGTGCTGAGAAACCCGGGCTTGTCGGAGCACGCCTGGGACCTGCACCCTGCGCTGGGCGCCCAACCCGACACCCAACGCTGCCGATCACTGAGGTGGCACAGAACCCTTTCTCCTTTATGCAATCGGTGCCACCTGCACCCTCCACCCTCAGCCTCTGCAGCCGGATGGCAGGAAGCGTTACGCTAGGAGAGAAATATGCACCGATCCCTCCGGTTTCTGAATTCTTCCCATTCTTCTCATAGCTGGAAGCGGCCACTCCCAGCTGGTTAAATAAACAGGGGAGCATCTGAGCAACTGCTCGAGTTAGGTTGCTTTTGGTTTACCCCCCTGAGTAAAAACCACAATGGGATTGGTGCTCATGGGATGTCCCAAGAGCTCAGATCCTGCAGCCAGGGCAGTGGGAGCATCATCGTCCCACCGTGCTCCAACCGCGAGGCCGCTGGGATGAGGTACCAGGGCCCACTGTGGTGAGGAGGGATGCGAGGGGAGGAAGCACTCCTGGATCTCAGCCTTAGCCAAAGCGTGTTTGAACGAGTAGGGAGGGTGAAACACCCCGTGCCACTGAGATGGCACCAACTCTAGAGCCACGGAGGTGCTTAACACCATCACCCACGCGATCACGGGCAACACTTGGATCTCTTGCCTGGCTGGAGAGATGAGTTCCCCAGGCTCCTGTCTCTCCCCATACTCCAAGACCAAGTGGTCCACAGAATCCTGGAATGGTTTGGGTTGGAAGGGACCCCAAAGCCCAGCCAGTTCAACCCAGGGACACCTCCCACTGGATCAGGGGGCTCAAAGCCCCATCTAACCTGGCCTTGAACACCTCCAGGAATCGAGCAGCCACCACTGCTCTGGGCAACCTGGGCCAGGGCCTCCCCACCCTCATCGTGAAGAATTTCTTCCTCAAGTCTAATCTAAATCTCCCCCTTCCAGTTTTAAGCTGTTCCCCCTTGTCCTATCACTATAAACCTTTGTAAAAAGCCCCTCCCAGGTCTCCTTTAGCCCCTTCAGGTACTGAAAGGCCGCTTTGAGGTTCCCCTGGAGCCTTCTCTTCTCCAGCCTCAACAAGCCCAACTCTCTCAGCTCAGATCCCACATTCCCAAGCAGCTCCCTCCTGGATGAGGGAGGGCTCAGCAGCCCCTCCACCGAGACCCTGGAGCGGGGCCAGGCGCTCCGAGCCAGGTTGGTGCCAGGAAAAAGGGATGGGGGGGGGACACACAAAGGAGGGAGCCTGAGCCTGGTAACCCAGGGCAAACCCATGCAGTGGTTACTGCTTTTAAAGATGACCTCATGCTTTTTCAGAACAGACCCTGGCTGTTAGGGCAGTGGCATTTACTCCTTGTCTGGGCAGAACAAAGCCGGCTCCATTTTTCTTTTACACTTCCTGCACCAGCAGCTCAGCAGCTGAATGAGCTATTGAATTTTTTTCCTGAGTGCAGCAATTTTTTCTTTCTTTTTTTTCCCCCCTCCCCTCCTGACTCCTTTAAGACCTCTGGATTTCTATGGCGTGGGACAACACCCAGGGAGAGCGCAGCGAGGAGACATCCCGGGATGGAGAAATGCGGTGGGAAGCACCGGGTTTTGCTCTGTGTCTTGTGCAGGATGAGGGTTGATCCACATTGCAGTGCTGAAATGATCCAGAGCTTATTCTTCTCCCAAGTAACAAACCATAGGATGAGAGGAAATGGCCTCAAGTTGTGCCAGGGGAGGTTTGGGTTGGATATCAGGAAAAATCTCTTCACTGGAAGAGTGGTGAAGCACTGGAAGAGGCTGCCCAGGGTAGGGAGTCTCCATCCCTGGAGGTGTTCAAGGCCAGGTTGGAGGGTGCTTAGAGCACCCTGATCCAATGGGAGGTGTCCCTGCCCATGGCAGGGGGGTGGAACTGGATGGGATTTAATGTCCCTTCCAACCCAAACCATTCCAGGATTCTACGATTCGATGCTCTCCGTTCCCAGATGGAAACCGCCCAAGCCAAGGTGTCAGAGCTTTGGTTTTTAAACACACAGAGGTAAATTTGCCTTTTGCCCAATCTGGGTGGGAAAGCAGCGTGTTTGCTTTTCTATTTGTGTTGAGGCACAGAAACCTCTGAGCTCTGAGCGGAGTCTCCAGGGTTTTCCCAAGGGAAGGGAGCACTCCCATGGCAAGGAATGGCTCCAGGAACAACAGGGCTGGCAGGACTCAGCCAGGCAGAGGGGCACTGGGTTCAGCTGGCGTGGGGCACAGCCCCAGTGCCCACATTTCAGAGGAGGCTTTCCAGGCAGGATGGAAGAGAAGGGTGGCGTGGCTGTTGGCCACTCTTCCTGGATATCCATGTCACACATTCCCAGCGTGTGGCAGAGCTGCAGGGCAGAGGGCACAGGTCTTGGACACAGCTCTCTATCGGAAGATCCACTAATTGCTTAAGTATTTTGTCTTTTGAACTGCTCCACTTTCAAACTGGCCAAGGAGTTTGGAAGGAGAAAGCATCCCTGGAGATGTGTAGCTCTATTTCCTTCCCATTAAAGGAAATGATTACCTGGCTGAGAGAGCATGAAATCCTGCAGGGCACCTCTGCCAGCTAAGCTGGGGAACATTCAGGAGACCTTGTTTCCAGGGTAGCCTGAAACCCTCCCACATTTAATTCCTGGCTTTAAACACCCCTTTCTCTCCAGTTCACCTGCAGCAGCCCTGGTGCCAGCAGGGTGGGAAGCTGTGGTAGCAGCACCACAGCAATTCCACAGCTGCACCACCTCAGCATGGCAGGTCGGGTCCCCTGAGTGTTCCAGCCTTATTTTTAGATCATGCATTAAAGAAATCAAAAAAACAACGGGCAAAGGTATTTCCATCAGCACTACCTGGAGCCATCGCCCGGAGGCTGAGAGGGAAATGAGTTGGAAATGCAAACCCAGATGCACTTTGAGATTGGTTTGCACGTGTAGGAGCTGTGGATGCATTCGTGGAGCATGGGAGAAGCAGCTGCAACAGCAACTGCACCAACCTGTGGGTTCCTGGGGGGACCTGGTTACCCCTTTGGGAGATCTGGAGCCACCGTTGGGCTCAGGTGTTGGCCCATGGCACAACAAATGTTCCACCACGTAAATTAAAGCAGGAGCCAAAGCTTTAGTCAAAGTGCTTAAGGGCTGGTATGGGTAGTAAATAAATAAGAACCTGTGCTGCAAAGTCTGCCCTGTCCTCCCCCACCCTGCAGTTCTGGTCACAGATAAAGCACAGAGGGGAAAACCAGCTCCTGGCACGGAAGGGCCGTGAAGTTTCACGGTAGCTGCTCGTTCTCTGCACGTTTCAGAGCAGTTGTGAGCCTTGGAGCACTCGGCTGGCACCACCAGCAGCTCCTCAGGAAGGCTGGATGGGCAGAAAAGCAGTGCCAAGGGTTCCGTGTGGGTGGGATCCGCGCGCGGGGCGGCTGCGGTGCTGCAGGACTCATCGCCCCTGCTGCTGTGGGCAAACTGCAGCTGCACCCCTAAAGCTCAACCCGCTCCTCTCCAGTCACCTGCAGCTTCCTCTCCAACTTCTCAGAGCTCGAGATGACTCAGCTGTGTAAACACCATCCCTCTGCTTGCAGAAACCATCTCGAGAACCCCCAACCCCTTGGGTCTCCTCCCCCCAGCACAAACACCTTCTCTCCAGAGGGGTGGAAGGGAACATCTCCACGAGATGCAAGGGAACTGATCCTGTGATCCTGCCCAAAGAAACGGGGTGGAAGGGTGGAGGAGCACTGAGATGAAGGCTGGGGTTGGACTCCTGTTGAAAATCAAGTCCTGGAATATTTGTGCTTTGCTTAAAGCGATGCTCAAGTCTGGGTGGTGCCGCAGACAACCCCCCCCCCACCTTGGCACTCAGGTTTTCTTTCCAAAAAGGAGGCTGTGAGGAGTAAAACTCATGTTTTATGAAACACTCTGGGTCACTGTGTGTCTTAATAACAGCAAAACTAAAAATACACTGTTCTGTCCTTGCCAGGGGAGCTGGCAGCTCCCCTCTGGCCTCCCAGGGGTGAACACACAAGACCAGCCCAGCAAACCCCACTCATCCCATTAAAAGTGATAAGGATGAGGCCTCCTTCACGGTTTTCCTGTTGCTCTTCTCATTTGTAATCATTTTGGAAGTGATTAGGGATAAGTTTTCAGGTCCTTGAGTCCAGAAATTGCCTTGGCTGTAAACACAATTCCAATTTAGACCACTGACGAGTACGGCCTTGCGTCTTCAGTCGTGGTTTGAAGGGAGGCACCAGGATGGGGGAATTCCGAGGGGGAATGGGAATTCCGAGGGGGAATGGTTATGAACTGGAAGTGGGAAGATTTAGATTAGACATGGGGAAGGAATTCCTCACAATGAGGGTGGGGAGGCCCTGGCCCAGGTTGCCCAGAGCAGAGGTGGCTGCCCCATCCCTGGAGGTGCTCAAGGCCAGGTTGGATGGGGCTTTGAGCCCCCTGATCCTGTGGGAAGTGTCCCTGCCCATGGCAGAGGGTTGGAGCTGGATGGGCTTTGAGATCCCTTCCAACCCAACCCATTCCATGATTCTGTGCTGATTTTCATGGTCAGACTGAGAACTAAATATTTGTATCCTGCCTAAAGCCCTGTGGAACCCTTCCTTGTCTGGGAGGGCTTGAGAGCAGCTCCACATTCCTCAGGAGGGTACAGAGACAAGCAGGAAGGGCTGTCTGGCACGGAGCATGAAGTTATAGAAGGAGATAAAAGAAAGGGAAGTTTAGGCTGAATATCACAAAGCTTCCTGAGAGTTTCCCACAGCTCCCAAGATCTGAGCCGGGAAACGCTGCGAGCATCGGCGCTCGAGGCATTTCAAGCCGGCAGGGGAAGTTTTGACATGGCACAGGGTTTCATTCCCTTCTTTATGGAGAGGACAAAAGCTCTTCCAGCTGCACCAAGAGGTTACATGAATTTATCAGCCTCATGTGCACAAGTTACTTCACAGTGAGATCAGCAGATCTGATGGCATCAACCGTGACACAGCGGAGCGAGCAGCCTGCAGCTGGCTTGGCTGTTCTGGGCACCTCCGTGGGTGCTGAGTGGGTGGAAAGAGCTTGAAATGACTCTTGAGTTTCCTACAGATAAGGAAATGCCCAGAGAGGGAGAACCCTCTGACTAACAAAGCCACATTCATCTTCCCTCAAACCTGAAATGCGCTTCTGACTTAAATAACACAGCGCTGCGATGCTCCTGGTCTCCACCACACACAGAGGAACAGGGGATTACCCAGACCTGCACACCAAGACTCAGACTGGGCAAGAAAGAATGACCCAAAAAACCTGCAAAGCACCTGAAAAAAACTACCAGCCACCCATAAAATCGACCAATTACCCCAAAAAACCCACCAGGAACCCCAAAATGTACCGAACACACAAAAAACCTACCAGGTACCCCCAAAAACACAGTCAGGTACCCCCAAAAAATATACCAGCTACTCAAAAACCCTGCCAGGTACCCCAAAAACCTGCCAGGTATCCAGAAAAACCTGCCAGCCACCCAAAAATCCTGCCAAGCACCCAAAACCTCCCCTCTGATTTGAAGGGGAGACCCTTAGGTCCCCAGTATTTGTATCCACACCATCTCCATCGCTGTCCGGTCTCAAGCAGGGTCCAACAACCTTCACTTCCCACCTGGGAGACACAAACCCAGGCTATACTGGGAATGGTAAAAGGAGATGCCAAGCTCTTTTATAAGGGAAAAGGAAAGCAAAGAGAGGTGAGGGCCCAGGTCTGAGTCAGCTGGCAGAGCTGCTGGGTTTCGGTGGAGAAAGCAGAAGAGTTTCCCCATCAGTAACGCCCGGCTATTAAAAACAAAACACCATAATCATGGAATGGTCTGGGTTGGAAGGGACCTCAAAGCCCATCCAATTCCACCCCCTGCCATGGGCAAGGACACCTCCCACTGGATCAGGGGGCTTCAAGCCCCACCCAACCTGGCCTTGAACACCTCCAGGGATGGGGCAGCCACCACTGCTCTGGGCAACCCCTTCCAGTGCCTCCCCACCCTCATCGTAACGCCCAGATAAAATCTTGTCCTTTCAGAGTTATTTCTTTCCTGAGCCTTCAAACAGCCAAGGTTTTCCTGTGCTCCACGAGCATCCAGCCAAATCCAATCCGCGAGCACAAAGCTTTGGCTTTTGACTCGTTCAAACTCACTGTGCTGCTCCCCAACCCAGGATCACATTGTTAGGGAGCAAGTCAGCCGTGGGCAATTTAAGGGCAATTCCAAGAAAACCCTAAAAATAGGAACTGAAGGGCAATCCTGTGAGGATTCAAGAGCATTGTGCCAATTATAGGCTCTATTCATTAAGGACCCTGGGACTCTGGCAGGGAGCGGCTGCGCTGGGCATGGCGGGCAGAGCGTGGTTGTTGAGTCGACACACGGGAGGGAAAGGACAAGGAGGTTGGTTTCGAGGAACTCCAAGTTTTCATTGTGGAAAGAGAGTTTGGTGGGAATGACATCAGAACCACAAGCTACAATATCCTCATTGTAGGGCTCGGCGTGGCTGGAGAAGACAGGGTAAATAACTGGGGTAAAACAGAGCCTTCTGTGCCCCTAAAGTGCCTTTTTTTGGGTGTGTTATGGAAAATGAAGCAGGGTTTGGGCATTGGCTGCAGAGATCAGAGCTGCCTGCATCCAAAATAGCTAAAAATAGCCTGCAGGGCTGCAAAAGCAAACAGCTTTGGCCCTGCTTCATTGTTTGCAGCCGGCCCGCAGCGACGCGTTCCGCCCCAGGTCCTGCCCCAGCAAGGATCAACCTCAAGCGAGCAGACGAGCGCGTCCTCGCGGTGCCACGCAGGGGGGGCCCTCTGGAACCAGCTCTGACCCGACAGAAGAGGCACGGAGAGAGCCAGTGTCTGACCCCACGCTGGATCAGATGAGGCTGGAAGCAGAACTCACTGTAATTTAACTTTTTCTGACTTCTACGCACACACCCCGAGAGCTTCCGTTACTGGTTCTGCAGGGCAAAGCGAAGAGAGCGCGGTCTGAAGGTGCTGCCAGGGGGATCATGGGATTGTTAAGCTTGGAAAAGAGCTCTCAGCTCATCCAGTCCAACTGTCAGCCCAATCCCACCATCCCTACTGATCTGCACAGTTTTTGAACCCCATCAGGGATGGAGTCTCCCCCACCGCCCTGAGCAGCCTCTGCCAGGGTTTCACCACTCTTTCAGGGAAGGTATTTTTCCCAATAGCCAATCAAAACCTCCCCTGGTGCAACTTGAGGCCATTTCCTCTCATCCCATCACTTCTTCCTTGGGAGAAGAGCCCAGCACCCACCTCACCACAACATCCTTTCCAGGAGCTGCAGAGAGCAATGAGGTCTCAGCCTCCTCTTCTCCAGACCAAACCACCCAAGATCCCTCAGCAGCTTCCAGACCCCAGGGCTCCAGGCCCTTCCCCAGCTCCGTTCCCCATCTCTGTCCTTCTTGGAGTCAGGGTCCCCAAACTGAATTATGCCTGGTGTCGTGGCAGTGGTGGTGGACAACTGGGAGGCTTGGATGAGATCATCCCATGCTTGAGGACAAGATATCCTACACGGAGGACCTCAGGACCTACTCCAGCGTCACACTCGCTGACCTTCACATCAGAACTCGAGGCTGATTTCTTTCTTTTGAGGAGCTCAGGGTGAACTTTCCCACCTTCCACAAGGTCAAAAAGACAAAACTTGGAGCAGCACAGGTGTCCTGTCCTCCAGGGATTCATCCCCCCCCAGCCTGCAGTGGGAGATGTGCCAACAGCCTCTCAGGCTCTCCCCTTTCATTCCACATCAAGGAGTGTTTTCAACTGTCAAGCTTGGAAGGAAAAAAAAAAACTGGAGTTATGGCAAAAATATTTACTTTAAAACTGAATCCCTTCTGTTCAAGCAGAGGGAGATAAGTGCTCCTCGTGTGACTGTTCCCTAGAGGAGCCTCGGTACCGGGAAGCAGCGTTCAGCTCCTGCTGAGCAAACAAGAAAAATGCTGACCAGCTCAGCCATGAGCTGTGGTGGAGCACAGGGCCATGAAGAAACCTCTTCAGGAACGGGAGCCAAAAGCATTGCAGCCTCTTCTGTGTGACCTAAGAGGCTGATGCAGGGCTGGCTGTGGAGCACCTGACCCAGCTTCCAAAGAAAACATGGAAATTGCAGTATATTTTCAGCTGTCAGAGCATTGCTTTGCACTTTGATTACTCAGAAAACCTTTCTGAAGCCACAGTATCAAACCCAGAGCATTTGCAGCCCTTGGCTCCTGCTGACTGTGCTCACCACGCTCGGCAGTGACGGGGAGGTCAGATGGAGTTTGCACAACCACTGTGTGCAGAAGGCTTTGCCTTCGTGTTCTCAGCCTGCCCACCACGTGGTCTTCACCTCTGGAACAGGTTGCCCAGAGAAGTGGTGACTGCACCATCCCTGGAGGTGTTCAAGGTCTGGATGTGGCTTGGAACCCCCTGATCCAGTGGGAGGTGTCCCTGCCCATGGCAGGGGGGTGGAACTGGATGGGCTTTGAGGTCCCTTCCAAGCCAACCCATTCCATGATTCTACAACACAGCCAATTAAAACTGTGCTAATCCCCATCAGCCAGACAACCCCCCCAAGGCCCTCAGAGCACATTTCTTAGCAGAACTCGTAGCACATTTCAACCAGCAGAGCTCAAACTATTGACCAGTGTTTGCTTTGCTCTGCTGCAAACACAGAAGAGCCGGTTTTCCCAGCTCCTCGATGGGATCTTCAGCACAAGCTGCTCGTGAGAATCCTCCCCTTTGCTTTAAACCACAATTATTGTCACGGAAGAGCCACATGGGAACCTCTTTCCTTGCTGCCTCTGCTCGGGACACATCTGGGTCACACCTGCTTGCTTCACCACTGAAGTTTTCCTGCTGTTGGCTTTTGAAAATGCTTTGTGAAGCGTTTCCAAAGCTTTGGGTGAGGTTACTCATTGCAAATCCTCTTAGGGGGGGAGGATGTGAGCAGCAAAACAAGCACAGCAGAGCTTTAAAATCCTGAATTGGGTTTCTAGCGGTTGCATCTTGAGTCAGTGGAGAAATCGGACGCAACCAGATCTGCAACGAGAGCTGGCAATGCTTTCCAAACCCAAGTATGAAGCACTCGCTGGCTGCTTTTCCTACAGAAGCATCTGAGATGCAAATGAACTTGTAAACAGTGCTGGAGTGGAGCAACAGGGACAGACAGACAGCAAAAATCTGCCGAGACATAGTGGTGCCATCAATGAATCAAGGCAACCGTGCCCCGAAAAACAGTGCCCAGACAGATGGTTGCTAAAGAAAGTGCAGTATTGCAACATGGATGAAGCAATGCAGTGACTTGACAGCCATGGGCAAAGTGTCCAGACACCAACTGCAGCCCTGGAGCAGGGGGAGAAGGACAGCTTCCACCAAACAACCCCCTGAGAGACCCACTGTGACCTCGAACTGAAACCAACACCATCCCTGTGAGCGTCAATATCTCACACATCAAGAGCAACGGCCAAAGGGGTGGCAGGAGGACCTGGGTCTGGAGCCCACGGGTTCTGGGAGTGGAGAGGGACCTGGGGTGGTTTGATCTGGAGAAAAGGAGGCTGAAGGGAGACCTCATCGCTCTCTGTAGCTCCTGCAAAGGAGGTTGGAGCAAGGTGGGTTCTTCTCCCAAGGAACAAGTGATGGGATGAGAGGAAACGGCCTCAGGTTGTGCCAGGAGAGGTTTAGACCGGATATCAGGAAATATTACTTCCCTGAAAGGGTTGCTGAGCACTGGCAGAGGCCAGAGCCTCCTTAAATCCCTCCAGGGATTCAAAAGCTGTGCTCAGGGACAGGGGTCAGTGGCAGAGTTGGCAGTGTGAGGTTCATGTTTATGTTTGGACTCGATGGTCTTAAAAGTCTCTTCCACTTTAAAGGGTTCTGTGCATATCAGCAGTGCTTGCTTTTAGAAAAGCCAATCTGCAAACCCAGCAAAGTATCTAGAGAGCTACTTCCAGCTAGGAGCAAGGAGAAATGTGATCCCAGATGGAATTAAGCAACATCTATGGTGGTGGAAATGCTGGGATGCAGTGCACACTGCAAGGCTGAGCTGAAGTGGAGGGGGACATCCTTGTAGCAGGCGCTTTCCGTGAGGCAGGAACCTCACCTGCGCTGGGACAATTCAGACCTGGAATTCCACACTGAAAAAAACAAATCAAGTCAAGAAAAAAACCTCAAGCTCTTAACTCTACAGTTCAGAAATAACAAACAGCTCGAGGTCTCCCAGAGCTGGCTGGGCTGGTGTGACTCGAGCTGAACGTCTCAGGGATGCTGAATCCCTGCCAGAAGGGACTTGTCTGCAGCTGGGGGGCAGCTCCTTGTGATTTCATTAGCAATGAGAGTGACCTTCAGCAGCAGAGACATCCCATGACTGTAAATACTGCTGATTTCTTCACACACACCCCAAAAAATAAACCCCACACTGCTGAGAGCAGCCCTGTGACTTTCTCTGCTCATCTTGCTCTCATTACTGATGCAAAAGGGATGCTTGGGAGAAACTTGGAACGGGCCAGCACAGCTGGGGGCTGCCCTCCCTCCTCAAACCAGCTGCAGCCAAGCACAAAGCAAACACGGGTGAGGACAGGGGTTGATCAGCCTGATGACCACTTTTGCACTTGTTTTGACCACCAAAGTAATTACCCTAAAAGAAAAGGCCAATATCTCCATGTGACTGCAACTTTGTGGCTGTTTTCATGCAAACCCTGCTCTTTTAGGTTAAGAGTGATGACTGCAACATCATGTGAGGCTTTGCAATGAGGAGCAACTCCTACACCGGGCGCTGGAATCCGCCGGGGCAGCCGGGGAGAGGAAGCAGAAGGTCGTTTGCTTTTGTCTCTCTTACAGGAAGAGAAGTCACGTTGGGTTGGCAGCGGTTCAGGCTCTGAGCTCAGGGCTGGGAACTGCCCTGGAAAGGCTGTGGGTGGGAATCAGGCAGAGAGGCTAAAAAAGGAACGGGAGAAAGGGCTCCACCAGGGGCACGTGAGCGCTCGGCCGTCGGGGAACGGGCAACCTTTGGTGCCCTGACTGTTGTCATTGGGTTGGGGCTTTGGTTTAGAAAATCATCTACTACAGGTTGGAAAAAACCCAAGAGATATGGAAAATATTCCCCAGCTTTCCTGAATTTACACCACTGTGGTGCAGGTGCCATCCTGCTCTGCTCACCCTGGATATAGAATTACAGATTCATGGAATGGTTTGGGGTGGAAGGGAACTCAAAGCCCATCCAGTTCCATGGGCAGGGACACCTCCCACTGGATCAGGGGGCTCCAAGCCACATCCAACCTGGCCTTGAACACCTCCAGGGATGGGGCAGCCACCACTGCTCTGGGAAACCTGGGCCAGGGCCTCCCCACCCTCACAGCAAAACATTTCTCCCTAAGATCTCTTCTCAATCTCCCCTCTTTCAGTTCAAAACTATTCCCCCTCATCCTATCCCTGCACTCCCTGACAAAGAGCCCCTCCCCTTTCCTGTAGTCCCCTTTAATTACAGGAAGGCTGCTCTAAAGCCTGTAAGACAGTCAAAAGAGCTTGCAGACAGAAAAAAAAATGGTTAAAAATTAACTTCTCTGGCTGTTTGGGGCTTCTGGCTTTTATTTCTTTTTAAACTGTTGGGCAGTTGAGGCAGCAAGGGCTCCTCAAACATTTCCATGTAAAGTTAGGCCAGGTGAGCCTAAATAATTGGTGTGAGATTCACACCACCCTTATGTAAAGGCACCCAGCAGATCTCACCCATCCCTGTGGGTGTTCAAGGCCAGGCTGGATGGGCCTTGGAGCACCCTAATCCAGTGGGGAGTGAAACAGGATGGGCTTTGAGGTCCCTTCCAACCCAAACCATTGCAGGATTCTCTGATCTCACACCATCAATCCAGACCTTTCCTTTGTGGGAGCGATGACTGACAGTGATGGCAATGAAGAAAAAGGAGCAAACAGCCCGGTCTTTCCATTTAAATCTGGAATAAAACACCCAACTACAAAGGGGTTGGTCAACACCAAACAGCAGCACTTCTCTTCCAGAGCCAGCTCCCTCCTGCCAGGGAGCTGTGCTGGTCTGGGCACGGGCCTGTGAGTCCACACTCTCTACAGCAGCAGCTCCTTGAGCAGATGAGTCCTGGAGCCTCGCCTGCCCACCCCGAGATGTGCCAGACAATTACATCGCACTCCCTTTAAAGAAAGTTTACATAACAGGGACAGGAGAGCTTTTAAACCTGGTCCAAAAAACCATGTATGCTGAAAAGGAATTAAAAGAGGCACCCAATTCAGATCCTGCTTTGCCAAGCAAGCAAAGAGCTTGAACAAAGACAATTATCCCAGTAAAAGAGAAAGAATTAAGTCTTTAGATTCATGGAACCATGGATTGGTTTGGGTTGGAAGGGATCTCAAAGCTCATCCAGTCTCACCCCCCTGCCATGGGCAGGGACACCTCCCACTGGATCAGGGGGCTCCAAGCCTCATCCAACCTGGTCTTGAACACCTCCAGGGATGGGGCAGCCACCACTGCTCTGGGCAACCTGGGCCAGGGCCTCCCCACCCTCACAGCAAAACATTTCTCCCCAAGATCTCATCTCAATCTCCCCTCTTTCAGCTCAAAACCCTTCCTCCTCATCCTATCCCTGCACTCCCTGATCAAGAGCCCCTCCCCAGCTTTCCTGGAGCCCCTTTCAGTTCTAGAAGGCTGCTCTAATGTCCATAAAATGGTCAAAAGATCTTGCAGACAGAGAAAAAGCAATTAAAAATTACCCTTTCTGGATGCTTGGGGCTTCTTCCTTTTATTTCTTTTTAAACTGTTGGGCAGTTGAGACAGCAAGGGCTCCTCAAACATTTCCAAGTTAGGCCAGATGAGCCTAAATAATCAGTGTGAGATTCACACCACCCTTATGCTAAAGGCACCCAGCAGATCTCACCCACCCCTGTGGGTGGAACTGACCAAGGGACCAAGTTGGGACAAACTGTGTCCAGAAATAAAACCATAATCCAATATCCATGATTGATTTTTCCAAGAAAAAACAGCCTCAGGTGGTCCAACGTGTACAGACCGTTTTCCACTACATCTGGAATGTTCCCAGGAAAAGAAAAGAAAGAATAAACACCAATATTCAACATGAAGTGATGGAAAAAGTCCTGTTTAACATGTGTGGGCTCTTCATGATGATGAAACCAAGAAACCAGACGTGGCTGAAGGTTACAACCTGCGCTCGGCGCGCTGATGGGTCTGGCTGGGGAAAGCAGGGACCTCCCAGGAGCACTGGGCTCCTTCAAACCCTGCTGGCACTGATGGGGTACTTGGCACAGATTGGAGATGATGAAGGCTGATGGTGACACTTCCCAGGACAGGAAGGTATTTGTGGAGAGAGCTGAGCCTGTGCCCACGGCGCGGGTAGATAAGGGAGAGCGGCGGCACTGCGAGACGGGGGCATTTTTGACATAGCCAGCATTCCTAGGGGAGGCTGTCACCACAGAAATCCCTGTCTGGGTCAATAAAAACACATAAAAGGGAGAATGAATGAATCGAGGTTATTTAGCTACAGCAGCCAATACCATCCTTGAACCTCTCCGCAGCCTCGTGTGCTGCTCAGGGACTCTGGGAGGGATGGGAATGAGATTTTTAAGGTAAAAAAGGCATTGCACAAAGGTCTGCTCCCTGCACCTTGGATCATGAGCATATGGTTTATACCATGCTTATGTGCTTTAAAAGGACCTGTTCATAAACTTCACCTCTAAATACCTCAAACTGAGTGGAAAAATGGAAAACCATAACCTTTGGAGAGAAAAAACATAATCTTTGGAGAGGCAAAAACATAATCTTTGGAGAGGCAAAACCACAACCTTTGGAGAGGCAAAAACATAATCTTGGAGAGGCCAAACCATAATCTTTGGAGAGGCAAAACCATAACCTTTGGAGAGGCAAAACCATAATCTTTGGAGGGGCAAAACCATAACCTTTGGAGAGGCAAAAACATAATCTTTGGAGGGGCAAAAACATAATCTTTGGAGGGGCAAAACCACAGCCTTTGGAGAGGCAAAACCACAACCTCTGGAGGGGCAAAACCATAATCTTTGGAGAGGCAAAAACATAATCTTTGGAGAGGCAAAAACATAATCTTTGGAGGGGCAAAAACATAATCTTTGGAGGGGCAAAACCACAGCCTTTGGAGAGGCAAAACCACAACCTTTGGAGAGGCAAAAACATAATCTTTGGAGAGGCAAAAACATAATCTTTGGAGAGGCAAAACCATAAACTTTGGAGAGGCAAAACCATAATCTTTGGAGGGGCAAAACCATAACCTTTGGAGAGGCAAAAACATAATCTTTGGAGGGGCAAAACCATAAACTTTGGAGAGGCAAAACCATAATCTTTGGAGAGGCAAAAACACAACCTTTGGAGGGGCAAAACCACAACCTTTGGAGAGGCAAAAACATAATCTTTGGAGAGGCAAAACCATAATCTTTGGAGAGGCAAAACCATAATCTTTGGAGAGGCAAAAACATAATCTTTGGAGAGGCAAAAACATAATCTTTGGAGGGGCAAAAACACAACCTTTGGAGGGGCAAAACCACAACCTTTGGAGAGGCAAAAACATAATCTTTGGAGAAGCAAAACCATAATCTTTGGAGAGGCAAAAACATAATCTTTGGAGAGGCAAAAACATAATCTTTGGAGGGGCAAAAACATAATCTTTGGAGGGGCAAAACCACAACCTTTGGAGAGGCAAAAACATAATCTTGGAGAGGCCAAACCATAACCTTTGGAGAGGCAAAAACATAATCTTTGGAGAGGCAAAAACATAATCTTTGGAGAGGCAAAACCACAACCTTTGGAGAGGCAAAAACATAATCTTTGGAGAGGCAAAAACATAATCTTTGGAGAGGCAAAACCACAACCTTTGGAGAGGCAAAAACATAATCTTTGGAGAGGCAAAAACATAATCTTTGGAGAGGCAAACACAAGCTCTGTGGAGGCAAAAGGACCCAAACTGGAACAAATGACAGGTACCACCACAGGAACCAGTGTGATCCCCCGTTTTATGGAGTTCAGCAGTCGAGGACAGGCAACAGGAAATTCGTGTCCCATGATAAGCTCACTTACAGAGGGATTAGTGGAATTTTACTGCTTTTCTAAGTCGCTGACACGAACACACGAACCACCGCGCTGGCGCTGCGTGAGGGACATCGCGCCGGCACAGCGACCGCAGGAGGCATAACGGGGGGAACTGCAGATGTTTTACAGCCTTGGCTCTTCTCTCAGAAGCAGAAACCCTTCCAAAATGCTGCCCCAAGTCAGCACAGCTTGTGCTGACACCTGCCTCACAATCAGCAAAGCAGAGCACGCCCCTGCCCACACGGCCTCCGCTGAACGAGGCAACAAGTTTTGACGTCTCTAAGAAAGCTTAATGACCACTGATATTAAACAGCTCATGGAAAGGTTTCTATTGATCTTCATGTTTGCAAACTGCTTTTACATCTCCAGTGACTCAGAAGCCACATTCAACCCAGCCCTGTGCCCTTTAACGCTGACACGGTTTGGTAGGGATGATGATGTTGGGCTGATGGTTGGACAGGATGAGTTTAGAGGTCTTTTCCAGCCTTAATTACTGCATCCCTGTAATTTAATGCTAATTGCAATCGATAGAAAATGGACAATTCTGCTGGAAGATGCTGTGCCACCTGCCCAGCGGTGCCGCTGCCGCCAAACGCAGAGGCCACTTCCACCTCTGAAACGTTGCCTTTAGTGACCAAGCCTGGCTGAAGATCCCACAGGAGACTCAATGAGGAGTGTGTGCTGGGCACCATCATGCACAAAGCACAGTCATTACTCCCTGGCTAATTACCCTCTTCATTCAGCAGCTGAAGGGATGAGGAGCACACCACCAGTTACAGATCACACATGCCTTTAGTGCCCTACACTGTCAGCTTCTCCAGCTGATCCCATTTCCCCTCCTTCTTGCCCATTCTGAGGATGTTTAGTCCAGTGTTTCTTGCTCAGGAACACAGTGAATTTTGAAAACACAACTTGATTCATTTTATTACATATTTCATCTCAAACCCTGCTACACTGAGTTAGCAGCGATGCATCCAAGCTGCTTAAAACCCCCTGGGCTTGAGTTCTGAACTGCAAACTCCAGGCTACGTGTCCATATGGGATGTAAACATGGAACAAGTCGAGAGGAATGACACAGAAAGAAAGACACAACCCCATCTGCCTTAAGTTTTACTTCTTCCAAATCTACCAGCAAGCTCTGTTTGCAGCACTGAGGGCGGGCGGCGACGGGGAGGGCTCAGCCAGCACCACGCGACCGGCTCTCCCGAGGACCATTGTTATTACCAGGCTTCTGAAAGAAAGGGTTGAAATCAAACCAAAATATTTGTCAAACGTAATGGGATTTGTTTTTTTTTCCACCATCACCACCACCACCACCCCTGGAGAATGTTTTTCAGGCAGCGAGCCAGCAGCGCTTCAAAGGGTTGGGTAGCGCACGGCTTTGTACTGGGATATGAAACAGAAGAAGAAGCCGGGTTCAGTCAGGCAGCCAAGCGACCGTCGCTTTGATGCAGGAGAAAGTACGTCAATTGGCTGCATCACCGCAGCAGCTCCGGGGTCGGGGAACCCTCCCACGGCATCTCCCAGCCCACACAGCCAGCGCCGCGTCCCGCTCCCCCCTCCGCAGCGCCGCGGGGTCGGCGAGAGCAGGGGAGGAAGGGAAAAGAGCCCCCAAGGCATCGCTGTTCACTCCGGTGAAAGGACAAAGCTGAGTCAGATGTTAAGTCACAGGAGGCTGGTTGGGAAGGTGGGGAGGTAACACGGAGAGGGCTGGAGGAGGCAAACGCTTCCCATTCTGCTCCCAGCCAGAGGGACCCCAGGGATGTCCCTGCACGAGTCGGGATATCCCTGCATGAGCTGGTGTGTCCTTGCCTGAGCTTGCAGCAGGGATGCAAACAACCTCCTTTCACCTCTCCAAGATCCCTGGGAAGAGGTGGTCCTGATGCTCAGGCATCATAAAACCTGGGAGAAGCCAGGTAAAGCCCATTTACAGAGCTGTGTTTGTGCTCCTGCGCACGCAATTGCATTTAATACAGGACCATTAACTCCGCGTTATGGGCTTGGTTTGCAGCTGGCTCCTGCCTGTCTGCAGGACTTAATTTCACAGATCAAAAAGACAGGTCCTAACTAAGCAAGAAGCACAATTTCTAGCAGCTATGAAAGCTAATTGTCAATTCCCCCCCCCATTCCAAGTCATTAACAACTGGACTTTGGTCTCACTTCCCACTGTTTATCCTGTTGGAGGCTGGCGCGATCCCAGCTACACCCGAAGGAAGCAGACCTAGAGCCTATTGCACTGTGGCTCCTCAATCCAGTTCTCTTCAGAGGAGGTTTTCAATCTCATGCAGCTGGAAACCACGAGCCAGAGCAGGACAGCAAGTGTTCCAAGGCACAAACTGTCAGTTAACTCCATCAGCACCTCGTGCAACGGGAACCAAACTCAACTGCCTGAAGATACTACCAAAATTCCCCATCCCTGGAGGTGATCAAAGAACGTGCTGATGTTGTATTTTGGGACATGATTTAGTAGGGATGGTGATGTTGGGCTGAACTGGATGAGCTTAGAGGCCTTTTCCAACCTTAATGACTCCATGATTCTATGAGTCTCGTTGAGAGGTTTGATTTATACCAGGCTCAGCTCAGAAAGCCCTCATCACACACAACATTCCCAAAGGACTTAAAGCCAAAAGCAGGAATTCTGAACCACAAGGCCTGCCATGGGGGGCAGGCAGAGGTTGCTCCCGGCAGTGAGCTGAAGGAATATGGTTTATTTAAAAGAGGAGAAGTCCTTGTGCTATATGAGAACCTCAACTGCTATTTAGGCTTGATATTAGGGAAAAATGTTTTGGTGTGAGGGTGGGGAGGCCCTGGCCCAGGTTGCCCAGAGCAGTGGTGGCTGCTCCATCCCTGGAGGTGTTCAAGGCCAGGTTGGATGGGGCTTGGAGCCCCCTGATCCAGTGGGAGGTGTCCCTGCACATGGCAGGGGGATGGAACTGGATGGGCTTCGAGGTCCCTTCCAACTCAAACCATTCCACGGTCCTATTCCATGATTTGATTCTATTGGCTGGAAGATTCTCGTTCACGCTAAGATTGACGCGACAGCGCGGCACCGCCCTGGAGACGCCCGCGCTAAAAATAAAGGGAAGAAAGACAGGATTTAGTATCTTGTGAAAAATGCCTATTTGGGTTTGCTGGGGAGGCCCAAAAGCTGCTTTGATATCAGTTGCTACTACTGCTAAAAAAAAAGCCTGCTAGGCAGAATGAGTCTTGTCCTTGGCATCGCGCATCTCCTCCTTGTCCTCCTCCTCCTCCTGCGGGTGGCCGGGAGCCAGCCTGGCACGGAGCCACCCCACAGCCCTCCCTGGTGCCCCCACTTCAGTGCTGGGCAACCTGTGCCTTTTCATAGAGTCATGGAATGGGTTGGGTCGGAAGGGACCTCAAAGCACATCCAGTTCCAACCCCCTGCCATGGGCAGGGACACCTCCCACTGGATCAGGGGGCTCCCAGACCCATCCAACCTGGCCTTGAACACCTCCAGGGATGGGGCAGCCACCACTGCTCTGGGCAACCTGGGCCAGGGCCTCCCCATCCTCAGAGGAGCACATTTTCTACCTAAGATCTCATCTCAATCTCCCCTTTTTCAGCTCAAAACCGTTCCCCCTCATCCTGTCCCTGCACTCCCTGATCAAGAGCCCCTCCCCAGCTTTCCTGGAGCCCCTTTCAGTCCTGGGAGGACAGCAGGGAACACTCATTAAACCACTTGGAGAATCACGACACATCTGCTGCCACCCCCAACAACCAAAAACAAACCAATAATGAGAAAGAGCAGCCCTAGAGTGACCTGGCCACAGCTTGCAGGGGAGACACAGAACCTGCTGCCCACGGCTCCTCCAGCTCCTGTTTGACCTCCAAAGCTTCGGCCTCTCCTACCCAGACTTGGCTCTCAGCTCCGTTTGTCCCACGGATTGCAGCACGGCCAAGCCTGGCGAGCTCACACGTGTCCTTTGGTGACCAACACTGCTTGTTCCCAGTGAATCAGCATCAGCCAACCCAGCTCCCAGTTCCCAGCTCCCAGCTCCCAGCATCGCAGTGGGACGGAGCCTCATCTCCTGAAATGTCAGAGTGGGAGGCTGCAGCTCCTTAGCGCCAGCTCCAACGCCGAGGAGATGCGGAGCGGGAGCGTGCCTTGAGGAATTAAGTCAGGTCGGTCCCAAATTTAGGGATTGGCTGAATCCACTGCTAATAAATGCAGTTTGTTAAAAATAAAGGGTTTATTTTGATGCAGCACATCATCTGGAGTGTGCAGAGAGACAGATGGCAGAGTAAGGCACAGCCTTCCCTTCCCAGCATTTGTTACCACGTTAGAAGCCTCGTTAAATGACTCTGGTTAATGAGTTTTCCAAGAGAAATCATAGAATCACAGCAATATTAAGGTTGGAAAAGAACTCTAAGCTCATCCAGTCCAATTGTCAGCCCAACACCACCATCCCTACTAAACCATGTCCTGAAGTGCCACAGCCACACGGTGTTTGAACAGGATGGAGACTCCCCCACTGCCCTGGGCAGCCTCTGCCAGGGCTTCACCACTCTTCCAGTGAAGAAATGTCTCCCAATATCCAATCTAAACCTCCCCTGGCACAACTTGAGGCCGTTTCCTCCTGTCCTATCACTTGTTACCTGGGAGAAGAGACCAACACCCACCTCACCACCCAGGCTGCTGGGACAGAGCCTCACCCTTCACAGCGCAGCCGTCTGTCCTGCAACTCATGGGATGTTTGGAGGACACGTTCAGCTCCCACCCACTCCACACAGGAGCTGGGTTGGAGCTCAGTAGGTGCCTCCATCTTCTGTCAGAATTCCGAGTATACCACACAATTTGAATCCAAAGGTGCTGCCACAGTCGAGCAAACAGCTCATGCATGAACCCCAAACGAGGTGGAGGCACCCCAGACCGTTAGCGTGGTTGAAGTTACGGATGGGTTGAGGCTAGAGGACATCCTGAGTAATTTAACATGCTCCAAAAATGTCTGGCTATGTTTACAATTAAAATACCACAGGAAAAAGCACTGTCCCACAGACAGAGGAAGAGATTTGTGAGGGTTCTGTATGCCTTGAACCCCTTCTGGACCTGAATCCTTTGGCCGGATGCTGCGTTCGTCAGGTTAATGAGCTGGAGAGCCGATCAAAGGATGGAGGTTTATCCCTCCTCTAATTTCTGTTCAAGTCACAAACGCTCACAAATATTTATCTACACAAGTCCCAGCATTAATCCCATCTCCTTCCTCGCTTTTAAGTTCAGTGATCCAAGTTGTACGATTTCTTGTACTTCAATTTCAGTCAGCGGTTGCTTTTAAACTATCATAAAAGGACAATTTTCATAGGGAAAATTAAGAGAAAACGGGTCTGTTTGAGTGAAAATTAAAAGAAACATCAAAGTGAAGCGAGGCAGCTTAATTTCACACCATCTACTCCTAAGAAGGATGACTGCAGGCAATCCCCTTTCAACAAATGCCAGAATTAGAGTTTCATTTTCCCAGCCAGGTGTTCCGGAGCACGGCCGCATCCACCACCCACCCCAGAGCCACCCCCAGAGCTTGGGGAGGCCCTGGCCCGGGTTTCCCAGAGCAGTGGTGGCTGCCCCATCCCTGGAGGTGTTCAAGGCCAGGCTGGATGGGGCATTGAGCCCCCTGATCCAGTGGGAGGTGTCCCTGTCTGTGGCAGGGGGGTGGATCTGGATGGGCTTTGAGGTCCTTTCCAACCCATTCCACGATTCTACGAATTTGCCTGGAAACTCCTCCACCTGCCCCCAATCCGCTTCAAAAACGGGAGCAAGGAGCAAATCCCACCCTTTGGTGGCACAAGGAAAAGGGAGGGCACTTGCTCAGAAGGCAGCTGTGGGAAAGGGATTTGTTTTCCTTCCCTTGCCCTTCCACCCTCAGCAGGAAGCTCACAGCTTCCCAGCTCGGACAGGATTTACCGGAGCCAACTCGCTGAGTTTCATTTCACTGTTTACTACGTGAGCTCAATATGGGACAAGTGCATCATTGGAACTTCACCTGGCAAATAAATGAGGCTAAAATCCGGCATGGTAAACATTCCATGACTATTATTAGCCAAAGGAAAGAGTGTGACCAAGCTCCTTGGACAGCCAGCACCGTGTTTCCAGTCACCCTGCTGCCAGGGCACGCGCGGTACCTCTTCTGGACGGCTGTACCGGGATGACACGGAGAGTACTGAAACCCTGGGAGTCAGGCAGGCACACGTGGGCATCCCCAACAAGAAACCCACCCCGGAGCCACCAGCAGGCAGAGACACTCTGAGCCTTAAACCTTGAGCCTTCAACCCCAGGGGTGGATTAGGGGCCAGGGGAAGGGAGAACCTGCAGCTCCGAGATGCTCGTTGCCCCTCAACTTCCAAAGCCCTCTCCGTTGGATTTCTTCAGGAGCAAAAGGCTGGACTCCCCCCAACGTGAGGGGTGTTATTAGAGATGCCTGTTCTCTCCTTGTCCCCCTCCCTGGGCACATGCTGATCCCAGGAGTTGTTTGTCTCTGCTCTCCATTTGTCATCCTCACTCACAGAGCACATGAGTCAGCCCGCGCAGCGCAGATGCTGCTGATAAAAGCACACTCCGTTTGGGAATATCAGAGCCCTGCAGAACAAAGCCAGCTGAAAAATAACTCCCCATCCACTGACTCCCAACCAACAATGCCAGTAACTGCCTGGTAAATGTCACTGCCTTTATGCTCTGGATAAACAACCAGCTTTGGATGGGCTGGATTAACTCCTCAACTCCTGCAAGACTGGGAGCATCCGAGGAGCACCCTCAGTGCCTGTGCTGGGTGCACCCCCAGTATTCTGTGCTGGTTGCACCCTCAGTGCCTGTGCTGGGTGCACCCCCAGTGTCTGTCCTGGGTGCACCCCCAGTGTCTGTTCTGGGTGCACCCTCAGTGCCTGTGCTGGTTGCACCCTCAGTGCCTGCACTGGGTGCACCCTCAGTGTCTGCACTGGGTGCACCTTCAGTGTCTGCACTGGGTGCACCCTCAGTGTCTGCACTGGGTGCACACTCAGTATCTCTGCTGGGTGCACCCTCAGTGCCTGTCCTGGGTGCACTCCCAGTGTCTGTGCTGGTTGCACCCTCAGTGTCTGTCCTGGGTGCACCCGCAGTGCCTGCATTAGGTGCACCCACAGTGCCTGTCCTGGGTGCACTCCCAGTGTCTGTGCTGGGTGCACCCCCAGTGCCTGTGCTGGGTGCACTCTCAGTGTCTGTGCTGGGTGCACCCCCAGTATTCTGTGCTGGTTGCACCCTCAGTGCCTGTGCTGGGTGCACCCTCAGTATCTCTGCTGGGTGCACCCTCAGTGCCTGTCCTGGGTGCACTCCCAGTGTCTGTGCTGGGTGCACCCTCAGTGCCTGTGCTGGGGGTACCCTCAGTGCCTGCACTGGGTGCACACTCAGTGTCTGCACTGGGTGCACACTCAGTATCTCTGCTGGGTGCACCCCCAGTGCCTGTCTGGGGTGCACCCACAGTGTTTGTCCTGGGTGCACTCTCAGTGCCTGTGCTGGGTGCACCCTCGATACCTGTCCCAGTGAACATCACAAGGAGAAAAAGGGAGATAGATGACTTATTCTCACACAGCAATATTCCACAGGCTGGATTTTTGCAATATGTGATTATCCAGAGCAGGAAAAGCAGAGCTGTTTGTGTTCACATGGACTGGTGACAGCGGAGAGCTGGAAACTCAGCCCCAAAGATCAGAGGCTTCACTCTGGAAAAGGGAGCTTAAGGAAAACAGCACCGACTGCAGGTGCTCTCAGCACTGGTTTGGAAGCAGTTTACCATAGAGAATTGAAGCAGATAAAAGGAAACACTTCAGTGCATGTAAATAATCAGCCTAAATACACCTCTGTGTGATGAAAAGCCATCAGCCCCAGTGCTGGCAAACCTCGTGGGGCCCCGACTGCGCCATCACCGCCTCACCACAGCTCCAGGAGGATCGCAGTGTTCCTGCCAGGCACATCTGGAGAACTCTCCCATTATCTACAAAGAAAACCTCCCAGAAAAAAGCACAGTGACCCAGTTCAAAGTGTACAACTTGTCCATTTTCTGTGAGCCTGGAGGCAGCTGCAGAGCAGCCTGTCCTGACCAGAGCTGGAACAAAGAACTCCTCCACCAGCACACGGCGCCAGGCTCTGGGCAAGGAGCAGCTCCTGCTGCACCAGCCCATTCTGCTCCTGCCCAGCTGTTCCTCCTGGCACTCACAAACTGGTCCTGCACAACTCTGCAATCAGAACAGCACCAAGTGTACAAACACCACACATTAAGGATCAAGAGCTTCTCTCTCCTCACAGTTTTCTTTTAATCATAGAATCACAGAATCATGGAATAGCGTGGGCTGGAAGAGCTGCTGCCAGAGCAGAAAGGGGCAGAGGAAAAGAGGGAAGATTGATTCTAAGGGAATACTTTTCTAATCAATCAAACTTTGCCAGGAAATCTCAAGTCCAACACACAACCCCTCTCCAGTAATGTCTAAACTAAATATGTCTCCTATTGATATTAACAGGGCTTGAAATCAGCCTGCACTTTGGAAATCATCTGCAGCTCCAGGCCAGCAGAGAAGGATGCAGCCAGATGTTGGCATCACGAGGGTGTGTTGGGCACACAGAATGAAGACAGAATCCAACCTGTTTGAAAGGGGAATGCTGGGTGCATCCAGGTAGCCAGGCAGAGGCACCCACGCTGCACCCAGACGTCCTTTACGCAGAGAGGAACCTTGGGTGCTGTGCAGCCTCCACACAAACGTCTGTAACAAGGAGCACAACGCAAGCAGTGGCTTGGTAAAAGGCATTAAAAGCTTATCTGATAGACACAACACAGCTAATTGTTATTATTGTAAAGATTTTGGTGTACTGGAAAAAGAATGATGGCTGAAACAGACATAAACTAGTCCGTATGGAATTTGAGCCTTAAACACACAGAAGAGGGTGGAATCATCTGGATTTACAGCTTTACAGCAGTGCAGCTCTGGAAAAGGCTGCTGTGTTTCAGAAAGCACCAAAGGTTTGATCAGAAACTGAACCTGATTCGCTGCTTCCTCACCCTGGGCCACCAGATGGGACCAGGTAGGAGCAGGATCATCATCCCTTGACAAGCAGCAGCTCCAGCAGCCACTGAGGTGGGAACAAGGTGGTATCACAGATGCTTGAGCAGGTTGTGTGGGCAAACACATCAAAGCACGGGCTGGGTATTCCTGGAGGCAGCTTCTCCTGCCGTGCCTGGCATACCTGGAGCAAATGTCCAGTGCTCATCACCACTGCTGCTCTCACAGAAGAGGTGACATTGCAGATCTGTGCACATTCCTTGAAACCAGGGTGTCAGTTTTGGCATCATTTGGGGGCCTACAGGAAGGCTGGGGAGGGGCTCTTGATCAGGGAGTGCAGGGATAGGACGAGGGGGAATGGTTTTCAGCTGAAAGAGGGGAGATTGAGATGAGATCTCAGGGAGAAATGTTTTGCTGTGAGGGTGGGGAGGCCCTGGCCCAGGTTGCCCAGAGCAGTGGTGGCTGCCCCATCCCTGGAGGTGCTCAAGGCCAGGCTGGATGGGGCTTGGAGCCCCCTGATCCAGTGGGAGGTGTCCCTGCCCATGGAATTGGATGGGCTCTGAGGTCCCTTCCAACCCAAACCATTCCAGGATTCTACAATCTGAACTGGACATTGGGAAGAACCCCTGTACCTGGTTATTCAAACAAAGGTGCATTCATAAGGGACTAAGAACACTTCTAGGACTGTGTCAGCAAGAGAACTGCACCCTGTCCTGTCTTCCAGGTACAGCCCAACACCACCACTGAGCAACCACTGCCTGACCAACAACCCTGTGCTCACCCAGAGCAACCACTGATGCTTCCCACGCGTGGGCCAGGCCAAGCATGTCCACAAACCTGAGCAGAATGAACCCCACCATCGGCACAGCCGTGAAACTCTGCACTGTAGGGCCAAAACACAACCTGCTGGACTCTCTGTCTACGTAGAGGATGGCTTGTGCTGACCCTCCAGCTATTTCCACCCTGTGTTTTCACCCTGTATTGATGAATGCAAACAAACTCTTAATTAAAAGCACTGGAATTAAGCCTTCGTCGCTTTTCCAAGGAGGCAAACCCAGGAATGTAGCACACTTGAGTCATCAGCAGGTTGTTACCAGAAGCCACCCCACTGTTCTCCTCATTTTCCTTTCCAAATCATTAACATTTATCATAAATAGATCAGCTGCTTTGGTTCTTTGGCAGCTGGACCTTTGCTTCAAGATGAGGTTGAACACGTGGAAGCCTTCTGATTACCTCCCTCCACCCCAAGCTTGGTTTGACTTCCATGCCTGCACATACACAACCCCCCATCTTCTTGCACAACAGCTTCCAGTCTGGAGAATTCCAGTTCTACTGGATGCTTGTGGATCCCACCATCAGCTGCCACCTCCTCAGGAACGCAAAGAACCCCACCACAACTCTGCACTTAGAGAAGAAGCCTTTAAATTGGCCACTTTAAGATCCTGCAAAAATATTCACTGTGAGCCCTCAATGGCAAATTAAATACAAATTTAACTTAATAATGCCTTAAACCCAACAACTTCTTCTGCAAAGCTGAAGGGCTCCAGGCCTGCTGGACTACACAAAGTGCTTTTATATATTCTGGCAACAAAATAAGTCTCTAAAACACCAGATATTTCTTGGGTATGGAAAGCAGAGCTCCCCATCTAATTTATGGCCTTGCTAACAACGTGGGAAACTCATTACGAGGAACAAACAGCTGGGGTGTTGCTTGTCACCTCTCACCTATCCCAACAAGCGTGTCTTAAGTGAATTTCCAACTGCTGCTTCTCCTCTGGGAAGGTAAATAGCCCAAGGGGTTGGTCCAATGCACCCTGTGGTCCTGCCCTGGCGCCAGCGTTCCCGCAGCCCGCGATCCCACGGACGGCACGGAGGGTTGGACCAGGTCTCGTCGCAGCTGATCCCAAAGAAGGCAATGGGACACAGGACAGGGCCTTCAAACCCAAAATGCAACATGCAGAGAGCAGCCTGTAGAGTAAACAGTGCAGGGCTCTTGGAATCCCTGTATTCCTGCTTCTTGTGAAACACTCTGCAGTTTAGAGAGGACAGGAGCTGGATCAGTCCTGGTGCCTGAAAAGCTGCCTGGAGAGTTCTCCATCCCCTCAGCTCCAGAAGAGGAAAAAGCTGCCTGAGATGCAACTCATGAGCTTTCCACCTGAAATCATCCACATAAAGAGCCTGAATATGAAAAACATGTTGATTTGTTGAATTAAGCCACTTGTTCACATTCTCTTTCACAGTTTGAGAAGGATTCATAGAATTATGGAATGGTTTGGGTTGGAAAGGACCTCCAAGCCCATCCAGTTCCACCCCCTGCCATGGGCAGGGACATCTCCCACTGGATCAGGGGGTTCCAAGCCCCATCCAACCTGGCCTTGAACACCTCCAGGGATGGGGCAGCCACAGCTTCTCTGGGCAACCCAGGCCAGGGCCTCCCCAGAGCTGTCCTGTGTCCCTGTTGGGACCCCAGACCCAGGTGCCGTGAGCTGAGGGCTCCACACCAGGGCAGTAAAAGCATCACACAACCCCAGTCAAAAGCTGCCTCTCAAACCCTTCCTGGAACTCCATCAATCCAGTTGATTCAGCCTCTGGTGTGGAGTTGAGCAGAGCCAGTCCCCAGTGCAGACAGCCCTGGCGTTCAACCCAACGGCAGCAACGGCTCCAGTTCTGCCTGGAACCACGTAAATAGCATTTCTGTTTGCTTTTAATCCCTCTGTGCTTGTGCTTCCCAGAGCAACCACTGCTGGGAACAGATGTGTGTGTCTTCAGAGCCCTGGGCTTCCCTGCCACCCTGACCTGTGCAAAAAGAAAGCCAGCAGAGAAGCAAACAGAGTCCCTGGCAGGGACCAGGGAGAGCAAAGGCACTGAGGGCAGGGGAACGCAGGGCAACGGGAGCAAGAACCCAGTGTCCGAGGGGGATAAACAGAGAATCATGGAATGGTTTGAGTTGGAAGGAGCCTCAAAGCCCATCCAGTTCCATCCCTGGGGATCAGGGGGCTCCAAGCCCCTTCCAACCTGGCCTTCAACACCTCCAGGGATGGGGCAACCTGGGCCAGGGCCTCCCCACCCTCACAGCAAAACATTTCTCCCCAAGATCTCATCTCAATCTCCCCTCTTTCAGCTCAAAACCGTTCACCTCATCCTCTCCCTGCACTCTCTGATCAAGAGCCCCTCCCCAGCTTTCCTGGAGCCCCTTTCAGTGCTGAGAGGATGCTCTAAGGTCTCCCCAGAGCCTTCTCTTCTCCAGGCTGAACCACCCCAACTCTCTCAGCCTGTCCTCATACAGGAGGTTCTCCAGCCCTTGGATCATCTCCGTGGCCTCCTCTGGACTCACTCCAACAGCTCCAGGTCCTTCCTGTGCTGAGGATCCAGAACTGGACTCAGGGCTCCAGGTGGGGTCTCACCAGAGCAGAGCAGAGGGGCAGAATCCCCTCCCTCCCCTCTGGTCCCACTGCTCTGGATGCAGCCCAGGACACGGGTGGTTTCTGGGCTCTGAGCACACACTGCCAGCTCATGTGGAGCTCCTGATCCACCAGAAGTCTGTGACACAACACTTGTGAGCTAATGACTACAAAGAAATCCAATGGGCTTTTCTGGGAAGTCTTTGTAAATCAGAGATGCTCAGCGATGGGAATTTCACTTGGGATTTCAGCCAGAGGAGATGGCACACTGCAGGCACAGACTCAAATATTCATCACTAAAATTCTACAGCAGGCAAAGAAATAGCTGGAAACATTAAGGAATGTTGTTATCCTCCTCAATCTTACGCTTTGCTGCTCTCTCTCACCACCTGAATTGCCAGGTGAAGTATTGAGGCAAAGCACACTGAGAACAATGGCATCTACATCTCTATTAATTTCAGACTGATATTAAGAAGGAGAAGTGCTGTAGAAGAGCCAAATTATTCCAGCCCTGAGGAATTGACATTGGAGCAGCCCTGACAAGGAGGATTAACAGAGACCATTAGCTGTGCATCACCTCCAATCCTCATTAGTTCTGTCGTTTGTTACAGGGAATTAAAATGAAGCAGTTGGATATTACAAGAGAGAAACCAAAGTGCAGGAAAGCAGCTGTGTTTTCTGAAGTGCCAGTTCTATATCTGCAAGTTCTGGAAAAGGCTGCTGGGCATGGGCTCCAGGAAAATGCTGTTGAAAGAAGCAGGGGGGAGGGACACCAGGGTGGAGGGACACCAAGGGTGAAGGGACACCAGGGTGAAGGGCCATCGCATCCCTGGAAGGAGACCCACCAGGCTCCATCAAAACCAGGAGCCGTGGGCTGAGGCTCCAATGGGATAAATTCAGCTTTAAGAAGAACTGAGAGCCAAGGGAATTGTTTTCTGGAACAGCTTTCATACAAATGTTATGGTACAACCTAAAGCTGAGCAGGATTTGGGGCGTGAAGCACAGTTCCCGGAGGCTCCGGGTGGCACATCCAGGCTCTCCCCACCAGCAGGTTCTGGGTACTCAGGCAGTGACACACGAGAAGCATTACTAAGGCAGTTGAGTACTAAGTGAGTCACCCAACTGTGGGGTGCTCAGTGAGCTCACCACATCTTCTCCTGCTCCCCTCCCATCCAGGGAATGGCAGGGGGTGTCGAGGAGGGCCGAGCGAGGCAGACGGATGACCCGGGCTGGGGAGCGCCGCGCCGCGCCGCGCCGTGATTCACACAGGACATCACTGCTCTGCCCCATCCAAGAGTAAACACTGGACCCTGAGCAGTTTTGTTTCTCTTGGGAAGACTCCCAGGGTTGATTTGGCACAAACACAACGGAGCAGCCGTTCCCACCCTCTGGCTACTGGCAGTTTATTCCAACTCATCTCAAGCTCATAGTTCACCTCCTCCTCCTGCCCTGCTGCTTTCAGGGTCCCTAAGGGACCACTGCCCTTTCTGCCCAAGCTCTCCAAACCCAACTGGGCTCCTTAAGCTGGACTTTTGGGCCTGTGAACCCTATTTCAAGCCACCCTGTAATGTGTTTCCCAGATGTGATGCTCAAATGGCAACTGGCTGGGAACCTGTGCCGGCGAAGGCAGCTGTGAATCCCAGCAGACTGTGGGAAAGCAGAGGGCATTTCCCTAAAGGCAGTGAAAACAAAGAGGTGTCAACTCATTTGGAGAACCAAGAGCAACATCCATGCTGAGACAGACCAAAGGAAGCACTGGATCTGAGAGCAATGGGAGGAGAAGAGATCCCCCCAGTAAATAAATGTGACACGTGCAGCAACTCCTCTGCTGCTGCTGCAGCGTCTCCAGCGTCTCCACCTCGACTCTTTCACGTTGCTAAGCTGGCACAGAGCAGATTTTTGGTGTTGATTGTGCTCTCACAGCCCCAAAGCCCTTCAGTTTAGCCACAGGAGATCACCACAGCTCTTATTGTTGCCTTGGACACTGCCCTGAGCCCCTGCATCAGTTTTCTCCTCTGCTGTTCCACGATTCAGCCAAACAGCAAGATACCCTTGGATTGAGAAAATGAGAAGAGCAAGGGCTCTTCGAGAATCACAGAATGGTTTGGGATGGAAGGAAACTTAAAGCCCATCCAGTTCCACCCCCCTGCCATGAGCAGGGACATCTCCCAATGGATCAGGGGGCTCCAAGCCTCATACAGCCTGGTCTTGAGCACCTCCAGGGATGGGGCAGCCACCACTGCTCTGGGCAACCTGGGCCAGGGCCTCCCCACCCTCACAGGAAAACATTTCTTCCTGAGATCTAATGTAAACCTCCTCTCTTTCAGCTTAAAATCATTCTCTGTCATCCTATCACTATAACATGCTCAGTGTTCCCAGGGTGCACCCTCTCTGTCCCTCCGGTCTCCCAGAGGGATGCAACCGTCCCCTTCGAAGGGCTTTATCATCACTTCAGGGTACTGAGGATTCCCAGCCCTACAAAAACCCCCAGCACAAACTCTCTGTGAAACTGGAGGAATGGAATTGCATCAGGATGACCCCAAAGCAGGGGGGGGGGTGACCGGTACCCAGACGGGCTCCTCTCTGCAAAGCCCGACAGCGGGACAGGGCTGGAGGGCAGCCAGGAGCAGAGAAGCTGGGAATGCATTCAGAGGAGACAGCACAGGTGAGTTTGCTGCAAAAGAATGTGATTGTGAGAGAAGATAATATCAAACAGCAGTTTGGTACTGGCTTACAAAACAAATCTGCTCTGCTGAACCTGAACACCCAAACCCTTGCTCTGCATTGTTGTGGCAAAGGCATTCAGTTGGGAGTCTCTTCTCCTCTGTACAGAGAGAAAAAGTCACAACCAGGCTGCAGTTCATGGAAAAGAGGCAGAAGGTGTGTTGGGATTGCAAACTTTACCCTTGTACAAGCTGACACCCCAAGGTGACTGATTGTGTGAAACAAGAGGTACAAGGAAAGGAGGAAACTGGGAAAAAACAGGTCAGAAAACCCCATCACCTTAAGGCACCTCTGAGGAGGCTGAAACCTGAACAAGGGCAGCGGAGAGAGAACCAGGACGCTGCCCCAGATCTTTGTTTGATATATTAAATTGGGATTATCTCAATTATCTAAAGCATTCACACTCAGAGCCTGCCAGGATTGCACCTTTCCCCTTGCTGTCTGCACTCTGCTGACTGTGTTTGATTACAAAGGTTTTGCACATCCTGCAGAAACTGAAGTCTTAGAGAGGTTCTGAGCACCGGGATGGGAAGGAAGGGTGGTTTGTGAGTTTGGGAGTAGAGGAGGTGAAGAGAAGGGACATCAAAGACTGGTCAGCACCCCACAAACTACAGAGGGTGGGGATACACGTGCCAGCTCAGCTGTCAGTGAGGAGCACGAGAGGGACCTTCTGGAGAATCAGGTGTCATTAAGCGGTGCTGGACGAGCGCCTACGAAACCGCTTCGAGCACCTCGCTGAGCTCTATTTAGAAGTGCAGAACTGTAAGTCCTGTTCTGTTTCAAATGCAATTCAACTCTGAGCAGGGGCTGTTGCATTTGGAAGAGTATTTTTTTGAAATATGACCACTTGAGATGGCACAAATCCACCTGCCAGCGTGACTCAGAGAGCGGCGGCTCCGGGGAGGCAGCAGAGCAGCTTGGTTTTGTCCAACCTTCTTCTGAGATGACAGCACTCCCCAGCACGCTTGCTGAGCAAGAACTGAGAGCAGTTCTCATGTCTTGTTCTGCAGAGGCAAACACTGCAGTTAAAAAAAAAACAAGTGGTTCCTCTGAGTAAGTCACTCTCACCCTCTGTTTCGGAGCCGCGCTGTGGGCAACGAGGCTGGAGGTGAAACCACAAAGCTGGAGGTTGCAGCTCAGCTTCCTCCACCAGCTCTGCCCCAGCAGGACCTTGGGAAAACAACCTTCTTTCCCTGTGAGGTCGCTGTAAAACCTTGTCAGCACTCAGAGCCAGACAGAAAACGTTTGTCAGAGAGGAGACAGGATTCTTGTCGATGCTGATAAAGCCCTAAATGTGCTTGCACAAGGACCAGCAACCCTTGGCACAATGCAGGAGACAACCAGTATTCCTCCATGGATCACTTGTAAGATCTCACATGACACTGCAAAAAGTACTGAGTTTGCTTCAAACCATTAAAAACCCCACCAGACCTGGCCCTAATTTGCTGCCAGTAGGGAGCCAGCAAGCAAAAACCCTGCTCAAACAACCCAAAGGTTTGCTTACAGCTTATCTCAACACCACATAAGGTGGTGGCAGACTAAGTGATCAGTTTTGCTGAACAGAAGGTTTTACTCCAGGAGATGAATCCATCACAGCAGGGCTGGGATGAAGGTTTTCATCCTGCAGGAACCCATTCCCTCTCCCTTGCTCTTGGTATATGCACATTTATTGTTGGACTTGATGATCTTACAGGTGTTTTCCAACCTAAACAATTCTGTGATTTTGTGCTGATCAGTTTGAGTGCAAATGTTTGGGAGAAAGGAAAAGATTTCTTATAGAGCTCAAGGAAGTGTTTGGATGGGGAGGGGTTCTTTACCAGGGAGTGCAGGGATAGAATGAGGGGGAAGGGTTTTGAGCTGAAAGAGGGGAGATTGAGATGAGATCTTGGGGAGAAATGTTTTGCTGTGAGGGTGGGGAGGCCCTGGCCCAGGTTTCCCAGAGCAGTGGTGGCTGCCCCATCCCTGGAGGTGTTCAAGGCCAGGTTGGATGGGGCTTGGAGCCCCCTGATTCAGTGGGAGGTGTCCCTGGGTGGAACTGGATGGGCTTTGAGGTCCCTTCCTACCCAACCCATTCCATCATTCCACGATTCTACGTTTAGCTGCCGTTCCCCACAGTTAAAATGGGTTTTATCCACCTTCCTTGATGGGTGAAAAAAAAATTAAGACCAGGACTGTTTTGCAGAGGCAAAGGCTCATAAAAGCAGTTTGTCTGACTCAGGGGAGTTTGTTTTCCACCCTGGAAGCAATGAGAAGGGGCAGCGAGCACTGTTCGGCCGCTAAGGAAGCGTTTCCTTTTGTTTCAGGGCCTGGTTGCAATAGGATTGAAGTTGGCAGCCAGTGCCCTTCTCAACCACTCTGCAGAGTTACCCTCTCCCTGCTTCCAGACAGTTGTTTCACAGTCAGGAGTAAAAAAAAAAAACTCCATATATTGCAGATCTTTGGCAGCCTCAGCACTCCCCATCGATCCGGGTGCAGTGGGTGTGACTTTGGCAGGAGCTCAGTCCTTACTGCAACAGGGAAAGGAGAGAAATTAACTGGCAGGGCGGGCCAGTCGTGCTGGCAGGGATTTGGGGATGGAGCAATGCTTTATAAGGAAATTTCTTGGATGCTGTTGCCTGTCCTCGTGTTACTGAGGGGTTTTTTTTGTGTGTGTTCTGCTGCAGAAGCTCCACAATGTTATTCTTAGCAGGTAGTTTGTACAGAACCGAAGCTGTGCCCATGCTGGGGACTCTCTGCAAAGGGGTTTGAGGTCTGGAGCACCAGATCTCACCTCTGGGAGTGGCTCTGGCAGAAAAGCTGAACTGGAGCACCTCCTGTATAAGGACAGGCTGAGAGAGTTGGGGTTGTTCAGCCTGGAGAAGAGAAGGCTCTGAGGAGACCTTAGAGCAGCCTCCCAGGACTGAAAGGGGCTCCAGGAAAGCTGGGGAGGGGCTCTTGATCAGGGAGTGCAGGGAGAGGATGAGGGGAAGGGTTTTAAGCTGAAAGATGGAAGATTTAGATGAGATATTAGGAAGGAATTCTTCACAATGAGGGTGGGGAGGCCCTGGCCCAGGTTGCCCAGAGCAGTGGTGGCTGCCCCATCCCTGGAGGTGTTGAAGGCCAGGTTGGATGGGGCTTGGAGTCCCCTGATCCAGTGGGAAGTGTCCTCATCCATGGAACTGGATGGGCTCTGAGGTCCCTTCCAGCCCAGACCACCCCAGGATTCTGTGATTCTATCTTCCCTTTGGTCCACAATCACAGCCAGGCCCCAGGAGATGCAGTTCAAGAAGCTCCCAGAGCAGACGATGTCCCACGGTCAAGCAGGTGATGTCAATGCTCAAGGATCTGCTGTCACACTTCCAAATGCCAAGAACTGATCACATTTCACCACCAGGCTACGGTAACATTCACATGGGAGAATTCCAAGCCAAGTCCAAGTTCTTCACTTGTTTGTACTGGGAGTGCCTGTTTCTTCCAAATCAACAATTTACTGCACCGGGCACGGGCCTGGCCACGTCCTCACAGTTACACAGAAAGCCCAGATTAGTAACAACCTGCTTACATCTACTTTAAAAAGATGAAGAATTCCAGTGCTGCTGTCTTGGTGCCTGGGCTGGAGCTGAGCTGAGTTCAGAATTCCACCAAATGCACCGAGGAATTGGATGCACTGCCTGTCTTTTGGGGCTGGTTTGGTTCTTTATCCCAGGCAAAGGTTGCTCTGACCTGGGGGAGGAGGATTGTTCATCTCCACCCAACAGTACCAAAAATAAATCAGGCATTAGGTAGGAAGCAGAGACACACTTCAAGTTTAGAATCACAGCACCCAAACCCATCACTGGTTTGGCTTTTCCGAGGCACTTTCACACACAACATCCACAAGGACAGGCTGGGAGAGTTGGGGTTGTTCAGCCTGGAGAAGAGAAGGCTTTGGGGACACCTTAGAGCACCTCCCAGGACTGAAAGGGGCTCCAGGAAAGCTGGGGAGGGGCTCTTGATCGGGGAGTGCAGGGATAGGATGAGAGAGAAGGGTTTTGAGCTGAAAGAGGGGAGATTGAGATGAGATTTTGGGGAGAAATGTTTTGCTGTGAGGGTGGGGAGGCCCTGGCCCAGGTTGCCCAGAGCAGTGGTGGCTGCCCCATCCCTAGAGGTGTCCAAGGCCAGGTTGGATGGGGCTTTGAGCCCCCTGATCCAGTGGGAGGTGTCCCTGCCCATGGCATGGGGTGGAACTGGATGGGCTTTGAGGTCCCTTCTGACACAAACCATTCCATGATTTTACAATCCTACGTTCCTAGGAGGTTGGTGCAGATCAAATGCCACGTTAATCTCACCAACATTTCCTTCAAGCTCCCTAATGTTTACTCATCCAATGTCAACAAGGTCAGTGAGGCTTGGTAGGAGGTGAACTACAGCTACAGGCATCCAGTTTACATCAAATTTAAATATATTCAGAGGCACAGAGCGAAAAACATCATCCAAATGGACAAACTGTTCCAAAACCACTCTGATTCTTAACTTTCCTTTCAGATTCTTAACCAAAATTGAGTGTCTAAGGAGCAAACTGCAGCTGCCTTTACTCAAACAAATGGCATTTGGGGATTCCAGCTTAATTCCAGGGAACTACAGCAAGAAGCAAACACAAGTTGCCAATATCCTTTTGATAAAGACTTAAAATGCCAGAGGGTGGGGACTGTGGGTACAGCTCATAAAGGTGTCTGGGAGCTTAAGTGACCTGGAGACAGTTCTGAGATTCAAAATTTAAACAAATACTAAACAAATGAGCTGGTGCAGAGGAGCTGAGGAATGTTGGCCTCAGGGTCCAGGAACGCAGGCCGGTCCAGACGGCTGCTGGATGTGCACCCTGGGCTGGGATGTGAAACCAGTTGGAAATAGGTAAAGTGAGTGTTGTTTAGGCACTTTGACACATATCTATACTTCAAAAAAGTAGGTGAATGACCCACATGTCCAGCAGCACCTTGCACACCAAACCAAGGGCAGGTGTGCTCACCTGGGTGTGATTAATCCAGGCTGCAGGCACGCAGCCGGCAGCACCCAGCACCTCTGAGCTGCCTACAGAGCTGTCACCAAGAGAACCTCTGCAGCTGGAAACAGCCATAAGGACATATTCATGTTTACCTAAAGCTTAGGTGTTTTGAGGGAAAGCCTTATTGAATTATCCTGTTTGGCAAAGGCAGGGCAGAGCAGCAGCTTGCTGCAAACTTCAGGGATCTCCTTTCTTGAAGTTCCCAGCTCTCCGACGTTCCTCAGCCACATCTCTTCCAAAAAAACCTGCACCACCTCCAGCCAAGGAGCAGGAGAAGAGGGAAGGAGGTTGTGTTTGCTGCTGCAGCTGGGAGGGAAGCCTGTGGAGCTGCTGAAGGTTGGCTCCGAGCGCAGGTGGAGAGTGTGGGAGGGCAGGAAGGACAAACCCTGAGCCGGTAAGAACTGACTCAGCATCGCTCACCCCTCCTTTCATTATCTCTGATCTGAAAGCAGAAATGGTAAAATACACTTTTGGAATGAGCAGGCGAGCTGGAGCTGGTTTATATAACAAGCAGGCAAGAGTTTTAACTCCTGCAAGTCACCTGGAGCACGGAGGGGTGGGGAAGGTGTCGATGGAAAATCCCATCCTGTGTCCCAGACAGCAACTGGGGACTGCAATAAGCTGTAAGTTGCAGAGCACATCCCAGGGCTCAGCCTGGAGGAGGCTAAAGGACAGCCTGGGGGAGGCTGAAGGACAGCCTGGAGGAGGCTAAAGGACAGCCTTCCCACGCAGAAAGGGATGGGATCCCAGCTGGGAGAGTCCCACCCAGCCCTGCGACGGCAGCAAAGGGCAAAGTCTTACTCCTGGCTGCCAACACCACCCAGAACACCAGGTTATGCTGTGTTATTGTTCCCCTCAAAAAGAGCTAAAAAAAGTCCTTTAGAGATTACTGAACTCTGCCCCAAAATAAATAACATTCAGTAAAAGAGGAGCAACATCAGAATTTTAAAAACACAGCCTTTTACCCCTTCGTAGGGAATCAAAGGCTCGGAGCTGGCAGTGCTGGTACAGAGGCTGCAGGGCCTCCACCAAGAGAACTGACAAAACCCCTGCTGTACTTGTTTTTCCACTATCTAATATTAGGCCTTGTAGGTATTTATGAACCATTTTGCAGCACATTCAAGCTAATTCCCAGAAAATCACGTGCCTGCCCAGTGAATTCAGGATTAGGAAGCTTTCCAATGTTTTCTTGAGCAGAGATGTGATCACCGTGCAGCACTAACGGCAATTTAAATTATGGTTGGCTGCCAGATACCAACCCAAGCATCTTATTAAGCCTCTGGTCATCTCTTCCCAGCTCTTTGTGTCAAAAACTGTGCTGCTCTGAGGCTTGAAGACCTAAAGTGACTTCAGACTTGGGGGCAGGAAGAGCTACAGAACCACATTAGAAAGCATTTGAAGAAATACTAAGTGCTCAGAAATTAGTGTTCATGCAACAAGTGGATGACAAGAGCCTTTGGTCTCCCGCTGCGAGGATGAGCCAGCAGTCATCAGCCTGAAAGGGGCCTTTAATCTCTGTGTATAAAAAGAAAGAGTGAAAATGCCACAGACATTTCCAGTCCCCTTTGAACAACCACTCGTGATCAATTCCCTGCTCCTTCAGCCCGGGATGAGAAGGGCCTGAGTCACGCAAGGCACCGAAGAGGGCATCACCTCTGGCCCGAGTTGGCAGCCCAACAGGGAAAGGCACTCTACACTCTAAGCCTTCTCCTCCCCAGGGTGCACCTTCCAGAAACCAAAATATCACAGAATCATGGAATGCTTTAGGTTGGAAACATCAAAGCCCATGGGCAGGGACACCTCCCACTGGATCAGGGGGCTCCAAGCCCCATCCAACCTGGCCTTGAGCACCTCCAGGGATGGGGCAGCCACCACTGCTCTGGGAAACCTGGGCCAGGGCCTCCCCATCCTCACAGGAGAACATTTCTCATCTCAATCTCTCCTCTTTCAGCTTAAAAACGTTCTGCCTTGACTGATCCCTGCACCCCCAGATTAAAAGCCCCTCCCCAGCTTTCAGTGCCTGTTCAGCCAGTGCAATGATGGTCCATCTAATGGAATCCACGCCCGTGTGGACAAGGACAGGACCTACTGGCCATCGGTTCTTATTTGAACAATATCAGCTCTCTTCACACGGCCTGCAGCTTCCAGCTGCTCCACATCTGGACAGCTGCTGAGGGCAAAAAGCCCTCAGTCTGCACTGATTAGCTGCCTTCAAGGAAAAACCACGCCAAGAGGACAAGCTGAATGCTACCCAAAACCTTGCTCCGAATTTTTGTGTGAACAGCACCTTATTTAGAGAATTTCAAAGCTGTTAGAGAGGGACACTCCGGCTGGGAATCTGCATAATGGGCGTCTCCATCTGGCTTACCTAACTGGAGAGGAATCCTGTCTGTCAGTAAGTCTAGACTGTGGTGTTGAATCCAGGGGCCTGAGGAATCTCCTGGCCAGAAATAACACCGGGTCCAGGGCAGGGCGCTGACACCCACCCGCAGAAACCCTGCTTTGTGGAGGCAGCTCTGGACCAGGACTTGCTCTGCAGAGCCAGGGTCAGGGCAAAGAGCAGCAAGAAAAGCCATCCTCCTCCTTGCAAAGCCTAAGTTGACTCTTCCAAATGCTCCAGGGCAGGCTACAAGGAGCTGTGTCCCTGCAGCCCCTCGCTCTGCTGCGCTGCAACTACAGCAATGGTAGCACAACAGTCTATTTTATTTATATATATATTTATATATATATTATTTAATATCAAAAGGCCACAGCACAACAGCAGCTTTCAAACTGAAAACACTCCCCAGGCTTAGGTGGCTTAACAGAGACCTCTGCGGTTGAGATGAGCTCACTGCAGGCAGCTGCCCCAGATGCAGTTTTCCCTCCCACACTGGCTTTTTAGAAGATTAATGTACCAAAAATGCACAAAGGTGTGCATTTTGCCACCGTTTCCACCTCCCAAAGCCTTGCTGTGACACACATGGAAACAGAAGACACAGAGATCACAGAATCATGGAATGGGTTGGGTTGGAAGGGACCTCAAAGCCCATCCAGTTCCACCCCTCTGCCATGGGCAGGGACACCTCCCACTGGATCAGGGGGCTCCAAGCCCCATCCAACCTGGCCTTGAACACCTCCAGAGATGGGGCAGCCACCACTGCTCTGGGAAACCTGGGCCAGGGCCTCCCCACCCTCACAGCAAAACATTTCTCCCCAAGATCTCATCTCAATCTCCCCTCTTGCAGCTCAAAACCCTTCCCCCTCCTCCTATCCCTGCACTCCCTGATCAAGAGCCCCTCCCCAGCTTTCCTGGAGCCCCTTTCAGTCCTGGGAGGCTGCTCTAAGGTCTCCCCACAGCCTTCTCCAGGCTGAACAACCCCAACTCTCTCAACCTTTCAGATCTCAGCTCCTCAGAGCCACAGCAGCAGAGCAGTTACTGCCCCTCCTGCCCCAAAGCAGCATCACCCTGACCTGCTTCTCCCCACAGCTCCAGCAGGAGGTCCAACACCTCCTGAAAACCCATCCTGCTGCCCCTTCAATTCCACAGAAGTGAGCAACACTTCTCTTCTTTGAAACACAGCACCCTTGACCTAAAGATAATCCCTCTCTAGGACAGAGCACGTGAGCAAGGGCCTGCTCCCACCTATGGGTTTGTCACTGAGCTGAAGCCCCTTCCACCTTGCTGCTGCTTCACACAGGGGCCAGGAAATATAGGATTACACAAAGGGATTGCTGATGCATGAAGGGACTTTTGAGGCGCCACAGAAACTGCTCATGCCAAGTATTGCACTGCCAAGACAGAGGTGACCAGAGAAAGGTGATCCCACCACTCACGTTCCACAGCCCACATCCCCCCTGGGAAATTCTCAGCCCCTGAGCGTTCCACGCAGCAAGAGATAGCATTTCCTTAAAGCCTATGGAAAAGACTCCCAAGTATTTCATGTAAGCAGCTGCACAAAGTCAGCATCTGCTGCCCAGCAGGGCACTGATGGACAAATGGGAGGTGGTCAGACCCAATGGCACCACGGCATGGGTGGTGCCATGGCCCTGCCAGCCACACGGCCGATGGAATTCCAGGCCTTGGAAGGAAAAGACAAAGTGGTGTGAAAAACTGCAGAAACTGTTATGGAAAAGGAAGCAGTGGAAATACACGGGTGGAATGCTGTGCAGGGAGACCTTAGAGCAGCCTCCCACTGCTGAAAGGGGCTCCAGGAAAGCTGGGGAGGAGCTCTTGATCAGGGAGTGCAGGGAGAGGATGAGGGGGAAGGGTTTTGAGCTGAAAGAGGGGAGATTGAGACGAGATCTTGGGGAGAAATGTTTTGGTGTGAGGGTGGGGAGGCCCTGGCCCAGGTTGCCCAGAGCAGTGGTGGCTGCCCCATCCCTGGAGGTGTTCAAGGCCAGGTTGGATGGGGCTTGGAGCCCCCTGATCCAGCGGGAGGTGTTCCTGCCCATGGTACTGGCTGGGCTTTGAGCTCCCTTCCAACCCAAACCATTTCACGACTCCATGTTCCTAGGAAGTCTGTGCAGACCAAAGGCCACGTTAATCTCACCATCACTTCCTTCAAGCACCCCAAAGTTTACTTGTCTGATGTCAGTGAGACTTGCCAGGAGGTGAACTCCAGCTACAGGGCATCGCCGCAGTTTAAATCAAATTTAAATATCAGATTTGGGGGCACAGAGGGAAAAAATATCATCAAAATGGACAAACTGTTCTAAAACTTTCAGAGCAGCACTGCTGATTGATTCTGTGCTCTGAGATCACACAAAGCTCCGGGGCAATTTAAAACAGCACAACTGATATTTAACTTATTTCTTCTACAGAGAAGTCATGAGGCTTTAATCACCAGGCTGCTTCATTAACTGGAGATTACTAATTACAGGATTTGTTAGTCAGCACTAGCAGACAATGTGTTAGTGTCTATTGTTGGTGTAAGGGAAGATTGGAACTGATTTGGAATAGAAGGTGATTTTAAGAGCTCTTCCCAGCAGAACAGACAACGATCATTACGTTTGTCACATATTTCCAGAAAGTGGGATGAAGGTGAAGCCAAAGATGAGAGAAAACAGCACAGGACCAGTGAGGTGCACATTGTAAACCCCAAGATGAATATCCTGCCTCTGCCTTGTGCACTCTGCTTAGAGGGCAGGGAGAGGACAGGACATTGGGAGCCCCCAATATTCCAGCAGAGAGCAAATCTGGTGTTGTACAGAATGGAAAAGCCAACGTTTGCAGTGTAGAATCATCTTTCAGCTCCTGTTTATCTCTGGGGAACACGTACACGAGTCCCAGCAACGGCTGGGGGATAAAGGGATCCGAGCTCCACCATCCAGCTACAGCCAAGCTCCCAGCAAGAACAAAGGCTCCCTCCCACCTCCCACCTCTGACTCAGAGGGACGCATCCTCCTTGGAATCTACTGCTCCTCTTCCCTAATTAAGGCAGTAGATTGCTGTTACATAACGAGCAGAACGTGGCGCCGTGTGGGCAGTGAGTTATCCCCAGGCTTTGACTCCAAGCAGGGAGAGATGGATGGGAAGGACACCTGGGAACAGGTAACGTAGCTGGGCAAAGACCCCATGAGATGATACAAAAATACACCTCTCCCACCATGGATGCTCAACACCTGCTGATGGACTTCCTGATACCAGCACAGGTAAAACCAGACCATTGAGGGAAGGGAATCAGTGGTGAGATGAAGTTCCACAAGGGCGGAATTCTTCTTACTCACCTTCCTACTGCAGCGGAGCAGTGTCGGCTACGGTCTCACAGGGTGCTCTTCCTGCTGGGATTCCCAGTTAGGATTGCTTCTGGAAAGGAAATGGAATTCAAGAGATCCATCACTGATAGTCTACACAGGTGGTGCATTCCTAATGAACCAGTAACTTGGAATAATACACTTTAATCCACTGACTGTAATGTTATCATAGCATTATTTACTTCACTAATCAGTGCAATACGGAAGGCGCCGCGCTCCCTGCAGCTCTCTGCTGTCACTGATAGCAATTTTACATACCAAGGAACTCAATGTCTCAGCTACAATTTGATATTAACATTGATTTGTTTGAATTTTCCAGTGTTTCCAAGCCCATCTTTATTGTTGCTCACAACAGACACCCATAAGAATTCCTAAAGTATTCCTATATAAAGCCACCGTCATTACATTCATATTCAGCAAATACAATGCTCTCACAGGAGAGACCTTTTTTAAGGAGGGGTGGAAAGTACAAAGGAAATAAAAGAGTTGAAGTGATGAAAATATGAACTGTCTCTGCTCATATCATCTCCTGAGAGCTTTAGGAGAGCGATGACCGAGTCCCCGTGTCTGGAGGGATTTAAAAGCCGTGTGGATGTGGTGCTTAGGGCCACGGTTTAGTGGTGGAGCTGGCAGTGCTGGACTTGATCTTAAAGGTCTTCCAACCTAAATGACTCTGTAATTGAGAGGGAACCTGATTTCCCTTGGTTTAATAACAAAGAGGCAGGACCTGGGGGTCACAGCGTGCGGGTCGGACGCTGGATGTGAATGGGCGGCATCTGGAACCGGAGCTAACGAACACTGCAGCTACTGGATGGGAGCTCTCTGGGATACCCTGCTCCAGATTCCACTGCAGGAATGGACCTACTGGACAACATCAACAGATGTCAAACACCGTGGTAAAGAGGAGAATGCACTGTTCTAGCAAAGACACCCCCAGAGTCCTCTGGCTGAACGCAAACCCAAGATGAGTTTTCAAGAAACAAGCACTAAAAAAATAAAAGTCTAGGAATGAGCTGGCCTTAAAAAGCACTAAAAAAAAAACCATAAGGAAACCCAAGCCACGCTCAGCTTTTGGACACGTTGGGATGTTCCCCACCACAGGGCTCTGCAGGACGTCCTCCTTCCTGCTTACCAGTAAAGCGTTGCTCAACCGTCGCCGCCAGCCCAGTTCACCCGGCTGAAGTCAAAGCTGTTGTGAACGAGAGCGATGGATTCACTCCAAGAACCCATCTGAGCTGAAATCCAACCCTGCTTGTTTTCTCCACTTACTGAACACAAACAATTTTTTTTTTAAAGGAGCAGAACCCACGTCATTTGCTCTCCACTGGGTTTTGGGCCACGCTCGCTTTGCCCCTTTCACCTCCATCTCCCTTCGATTTCAGTAAATCAAAGGGTGAGGAGCAGCTCTCTTGCCAAAACAATCCTTCTAAAATCAATAATGAATTTTTGGGTGGTTTTTTTTTTTTGAGGATAGCAATTCCCACAAATACCATCATCCAAATAAGAGTGGCCAATGCCAGCTCTCTAAAAAACACGAAGGGGAGAGCAAGGGGAAAAGCCTTACTATGGAAGAGAGGGATTTGTGGTGGTGTAGGAGACCAAGAAGGAGCACAGGGTGGAAGTGAAAACACCTCAGGGACAGAGCCCTCATGACAAGGACATTGAGGGGCTGAAGAGCATCTGGAGAAGGGGAACGAAGCTGGGGAAGGGGCTGGAGAACAGGGGTTCTGGGAGCACCTGGGGCTGTTTAGCTTGGAGAAAAGAAGGCTGAGGGGAGACCTCATCGCTCTCTGCAGCTCCTGAAAGGTGGGTGCTGGGCTCTTCGCCCAAGTGACAAGCAACAGGATGAAGGGAAATGGCCTCAAGTTGCACCAGGGGAGGTTTGGATTGGATATTGGGAAAAATTCCTTCACCACAAGGGTTGTCAGGCACAGGAACAGCTGCCCAGGAACGTGGTGGGGTCTCCATCCCTGGAGGGGTTTAAAAGCTGTGTGGATGCAGTGCTGAGGGACACGGTTTAGTGGTGGAGTTGGCATTATTAGGTCTATGGTTGGACCTGATGACCTTAAAGGTCTTTTTCCAACCTAAACAACTTTGGGCTTCCACAAATCAGCCTCGGAACAGCTCTGAGTTCCCCCCCACAGCTCCAACCCTCCAGGATCCCCAAGCTGCTCTCTCACATTCCCTTTGCTTGGGTGAAGTTTTCCACAGCATCATCCACGCGCTCACCCCGAGCAGCCCCAGGACCTTGTCGAGGCTTTGGTTGGGGCAGAGCAGGTGGAGAGGAGCCTGTGTGTCCCTCACAGCCCAGAATAGCAAATGCCAAAGCTGGGGCCTTGCTCATTGCAATCATTCCTGCTACAGCAGCACAGGCTGCCCGAGCCCTGCTCTGGGCTCAGCAATCAACTCAAAGGGGTCCAGTTCAGGGGAATCTGTTGAACAAGTGGCATGAGCCTCCCAAAATAAAGCATGGGAGAAAGGCAAGGAGCAGGACCAGGACTATGGAGCTGAAAAACAGGGCCAGAAGCACCTGGATGGTCCTGCAGGTATGAAAGGCCCCCTGAAACATGGGAAAACACTCAGGAGCAGCACTTTCTGTGACCCCACAGAATCATGAAATGGTTTGGATTGGAAAAGACCTCAAAGCCCATCCAGTTCCATCCCCCTGCCATGGGCAAGGACACCTCCCACTGGATCAGGGGGCTCCAAGCCACATCCAACCTGGCCTTGAACACCTCCAGGGATGGAGCAGCCACCTCTGCTCTGGGCAACCTGGGCCAGGGCCTCCCCCCCCTCACAGCAAAACATTTCTCCACAAGATCTCATCTCAATCTCCCCTCTTTCAGCTCAAAACCCTTCCCCCTCATCCTCTCCCTGCACTCCCTGATCAAGAGCCCCTCCCCAGCTTTCCTGGAGCCCCTTTCAGTCCTGGGAGGCTGCTCTAAGGTCTCCCCAGAGCCTTTTCTTCTCCAGGGAGGCATTTCCATCACAAGGAGATTCAGTTCCTTCCTCTCCATCCAGCACAGGTTGATCAATAGGGTGCATCCCAGCCCTCAGGAAGACAATGCACCCCCCAGCCCTTCCCACACAGGATGATCTGCCTTTTTTAAAGAAACTAAATTAAGATTGCTTCCCCAATATCCTGCTAATTGCTGAAAGAGATGAACTTGCCCCCAGAAAGCACAGGCTGCACAGAGCCAGCCTTCAGCTGCGATCCCTGTTCTCCTGCCTCCCAGCTCTACATGATTTCATAGCATGAGAAAAATAATTACAGCTTCTAAACTGCAAACAGATTTAAATAGCAAGCAGCTTGGCCCTGTGAAGCATGTGCAGTTGTTTAAGTGCCTCTGGTGCTCTGCAAGAGCTGATAAATGCCAAGGTGCTACAGGAACGCCTCAGTCAGGACAAGAGACCCAAGGCCAAATCCACCTCTGGATAAAATGAAGTCTTTGAAGCTCTAAGGGAAGTGAAAACCTGAAATGCCACCACACACATTCTTTATTTTTATTGTCATTGTTCTTCCTTGACCTTTGTCAATGAGAGAGTTGGGTTGTTCAGCTTGGAGAAGGGGAGGCTCCAGGGAGCACAGGGGAATTGCCACCACCACCATCCCTGTCACACACCCCCCACTTCAACAAGGACATTTCACACCTCATCCTCCTGGATGGTCCAAAGGAGTCACACCTGGAGGCAGACCCTTGCTGGCATCTACCTGTCAGGCTGGAGTCAAACCCTGCGGGAGCCAACCCTCTCCCAGCTTCCCTCCTTTGGTTGGCAGCCACCCCAAACACTCTGCCCTGTTAACACCAGCAACGTTCCCTCTTCACTGACTTTTGAACTGGAAGTTGGCACACAAGGAACACTTTGCAGCAGAGGGGGGGGGGAAAAAAAACCCCAACCCAACAGCTTTCCAGCTAAACACCAGCACCATCTTTGGCTTTCCGCAGAAACCAGCCTTTTGTTTACAAGCTTGTGGAATCCGACTCCAGGGGCTGCTCTGTTCTTGCTCAAAGAGGGAAAACAAGCCTGACCTCAGCCTGCTGGAATAAACTCTGCCCCCTCCTTCCTTCCACGCTTTTCCCAGTGCAAAGGTAAAGAACATGATATCCAGCAGCGTGACCGAGCTCGCCGAGCGTGACCGCACACGCTCCTGTTTACTGACACGGAAAACAAGGGCTCTGGAGGTGAACTCGCTGGAGTGTTCCTGCTGCCACTCACCCAGCTCCACCCGGGGCACTTCCCAGCTGGGAAAGGGTCTGCAGCAACTCAGCTGGCCCAGGGTACACGAGGGTCAACAAGACCAAGGGCTGAGTCCTGCACCTGGGGCACAACAACCCCCACAGCATTCCAGGCTTGGGGAAGAGTGGCTGGAGAGCTGCCTGGAGGAGAAGGACCTGGGGCTGTTGGTTGGCAGGGGCTGAGCATGAGCCAGCAGTGGCCCAGGTGGCCAAGAGGGCCAATGGCATCTTGGGCTGTGTCAGACACAGCGTGGGCAGCAGGAGCAGGGCAGGGATTGTGCCCCTGGGCTGGGCACTGGGGAGGCCACACCTCGAGCACTGGGGGCAGTTCTGGGCCCCCCAGTACAGGAAGGACATTGAGGGGCTGGAGAGCGTCCAGAGAAGGGGAAGGGGCTGGAGAACAAGTCCTGTGAGGAGCAGCTGAGGGACCTGGGGCTGTTTAGCCTGGAGAAGAGGCTGAGGGGAGACCTCGTGGCTCTCTACAACTGCCTGAGAGGAGGCTGTGGTGAGGTGGGTGTTGGGCTCTTCTTGCAAGGGACAGATGATGAGACGAGAGGAAATGGCCTCAAGTTGCACCAGGGGAGGATGAGACTAGACATCACAAAAGTCTTCTTCACAGAAAGGGTTCTCAGGCACTGGAACAGCCATCCCAGAACTCACCATCCCTGGAGGTGTTCAAGGCCAGGTTGGATGGGGCTTGGAGCCCCCTGATCCAGCGGGAGGTGTCCCTGCCCATGGCAGGGGGGTGGAACTGGATGGGCTTTGAGGTCCCTTCCAACCCAACCCATTCCATGGTTCTATGAAAACCCTGTCATAGTGGGATCTTCTTGCCCCCTGCCCTGGGCCGGAGCCCCCTGCCCAAGCCTGCCCTGTGAACACGCAAGCGGCTGGCAATGCAAGCACCAGCACTCTGAGATACCTTGGCACAGGGAAGGGAGGGGAATTCCTTTCCGAACTAACTGGAAGCGGCAACAGTTGGAAATGCAAAGCATCTCCCAGGGCCGGAGCTCGCAGCTGCCAACGTTCCCTCAAAGTGAGGGCAAGGCTTGAAGGAAGCCAAGATCATCCATTCCAGCCCACCCGAAAGCCCGCGGTGCCAGGAACTCCGTGGGAGGCAGAAAAGGCTTTCCACGAGGATCTTCCAGCTCCCTGGCAGGAGGAACTTAGTGCATTTCCCTCCGACACTCCAAGATCCGGCAGGATCGTGGAGAGGCCGGGCTGAGGGTATCAACTCTTCCGACTGTGATTAATACAAATTCTATTAAAAGATTAAAGAGAATTTAAGAATAAAAGAGTCCAACTCCTCCCTCCGCAGAGAGCGCTTGCGATCGCGTTACGAGCCCTGAGGCTCTTCAAAGAATGCTTCAATATGTGGCAAAGCATAAAACCCAAGGATGCTGCACTCAGAGGGTGAACAAGACACCAACCCTCCAGTCTCTGCAGCTGAAGGCTGGTGGGCAGCACCCTTGATCACCTGACTTAGGGTTTTCAACAAGGCCAAGTGCCAGGTCCTGCACTTCGGCCACAGCAACCCCACGCAGCGCTCCAGGCTGGGGACAGAGTGGCTGGAGAGCAGCCAGGTGGAAAGGGACCTGGGGGTGCTGATTGACAGGAGGCTAAACAGGAGCCAGCAGTGTGCCCAGGTGGCCAAAAAGGCCAATGGCATCCTGGTATCAGGAATGGTGTGACCAGCAGGACGAGGGAAGTGATCCTTCCCCTGCACTCGGCGTTGGTGAGGCCACACCTTGAGTATTGTGTTCAGTTCTGGGCCCCTCAGTTTAGGAAAGATATTGAGGGGCTGGAGAGGGTCCAGAGAAGGGCAACAAAACTGGTGAAGGGACTGGAGCACAAGTCCTGTGAAGAGAGGCTGAGGGAGCTGGGATTGTTTAGCCTGGAGAAGAGGAGGCTCAGGGGTGACCTCATCGCTCTCTACATCTGAAAGGAGGTTGTGGACAGGTGGGGGTCAGACTCTTCTCCCAGGCAACAGAACAAGAGGGCACGAGCTGAGACTCTGCCAGGGAAGGTTTAGGCTGGATATCAGAAAAAAGTTCTTCCCAGAGCGAGTAATCAGGCATTGGAATGGCCCAGAGAGGGGGTGGATTCACCATCCTTGGAGGTTTTTAAAATAAGACTGGATGTGGCACTTAGTGACATGATCTTGGAATCATGATAGTGTTGGATTAAGGGTTGGACTTGATGATCTTGGAGGTCTCTTCCAACCCAGTTAATTCTATGATTCTATGATTCAAGTGAGAAAAGAAGAGGAAAAATAGTGTTTGCACCAGGTGACTCCAGCCTGCAGGCTGCTCCTTTTGCTGTCAAAGACCTCAAATGCTAAAGACCCCGTGCATTTTGGAACAAACAGAGGCAGCCAGTGTACAGTGGGTGCAGAACAACCCCACCAGTCCCCTTGCCAGGGGGAGCCCCACTCTGCCAAAGCAGGGAGAGGGAGGGGATTCTGCCCCTCTGCTCCAATCTGGTGAGACCCCACCTGGAGCCCTGAAGGATATGGAGGTGTTGGAGCGAGTCCAGAGGAGGCCACGGAGATGATCCAAGGGCTGGAGAACCTCCTGTATGAGGACAGGCTGAGAGAGTTGGGGTTGTTCAGCCTGGAGAAGAGAAGGCTCTGGGGACACAGAGCAGCCTCCCAGGACTGAAAGGGGCTCCAGGAAAGCTGGGGAGGGGCCCTTGATGAGGGAGTGCAGGGATGGGATGAGGGGGAATGGTTTTGAGCTGAAAGAGGGGAGATTGAGATGAGATGTTTCTGAGAGCTGGAGCATCTCCCATACAGTGATTCTGTGCTCCCTAATCAAGGAACTTGGGAACTGTCCCAAGCCACCCCAGGGGGTTAAATTCAAGCATTACTGGCAGGTGCTGCTGACCAACAGGTAAGGAACCCACGCCCAGATGCATCAGCACAAGACTGTGATTCAGAGCAGGGCTGCACTCCCACGAGGCAGCAAGCAGGGTGCAGGCCCAACACCAGAAGCTCAGGTTCCCCCAGTGCTGATGTATTAGAGAAACTCATTCCTGAAGGTGAAGCTGCTCAGATCTCACTTGAAATCAAAACAACCTTAGTGGGATAACCAACACCAGGATTAACTCTGCTACTGGGAACTGGAATAACAGGCAAAATATCTTGGTCCAGAGGTAGACGTGTCACATCTCTAAAAATACACACCTATAAATAATAAATCATTATCCAAGCATTGCATCTGGACAACCAGTGCAAAATATCCACAGCAAAAGGAGAGCTTGTAAAATTCAGCTTTTCCCCATTAATTCCTCCAAGGGATGAGCAGATTGGTTTTTTATTTTCCCTTGTCCACAGAACTCCTGCCGTTTTCCAGCACATGGCCCAGGATTTTTGCTAAGTAACAGCTGCCTCAGCCAGGGCACATTTGCTTTTGGAAGCAAATCACTAATTGGGAAGTTGCTAGGAAGCCTGTTCTGGCAGTTTGCTCTGGAATATATTTTTAAGTCCTAAAAAGGGAAGGCTTGGAGGAGAGGCAAGGAAAAAAGGGCCTTCCCGCTGTCCTGCAGTGCTTCCCACCTCAAGGGATCTGTGCTTCAAGCTGAAAAGCTGCAGAAACCATTTGAGAGGACCCAAGTCACTACATTTGTCACTTCAAAGTCCCTCCAAAGGCCAAGTCCAAGCAGCAGCTGCTCCTGTGAAGCTCAGCTCTGAGCAGAGCAATGGGCAGCAGCTGCAGGACAGAGCAGCCCAGCACATGAACAACAGCATCTGCACACGAGTGGCTTCACGTGGGGAAGGTGCAGCTCATTTTTATTTTACACAGCCCCTCTTTCAGCTCATAGAATCCTGGAATGGTTTGGAGTGGAATGAACCTCAAAGCCCATCCAGTTCCACGCCCCTGCCATGGGCAGGGACACTTCCCGCTGGATCAGGGGGCTCAAAGCCACATCCAACCTGCCCTTGAACACCTCCAGGGATGGCACCTCCAGTATCTTCCTGGACAATCTGTAAAGAGCAATTCCTGACTGAAGTTCAAGAGTTAAATGCCTCCAGTTCTCAGGGATCTAAGGGAAAGGAGCAGAGCTGAGCATGGATGGCTCAGAGGGAGCAGCGCTGCACAGCAAACGAGCCCCACGTTTACCTACCCGAGCATCCCGAGGGGCTGGGGGTGCTCAGAGGGGACAGATCCTGCACAATCCCACATTCCCACTCAGGCTTTGTTTTTTCCTCTGAGCAATAGTGGAAAAAGTTTAAAATAACCCTTGCATTCCATCTGCACGAGTTCATTCTTTAAAAGAACGGGACAAACTCATTCCTCAGTAAATATCTGGGGATGCAGCTCCGCGTAGCAGCGTCTGGTTAAGGACTTCCAAGGTTTTAGAGGGACAGCAGCCCATGGAAATTACAGGACTTATTTCAGCAGTAATGGAGCTATTTTTAAAAATGTTACTTCTGGGATCCTTCAGTTTCCTGAAGCTGCTTGGAAAATCAGATTTAAAAATGTACAAACACTAATGGAACAAAAATGTGATACAGCAGCAGCCACCTTCTGCTAGGAGATGCGCGAGATGTGTTCCTGGATTTTCTGACTTATTTTATCCCCCCCAAAATCACCTTTTCCTGCTTTTAGAGAGCAGATCAAGAATAGCAACAACAAAGCTGGATGTGCACAGTGAAAAATATTTACTTGTAGAGAAAGCTGACTCCTAAAAAACCCCTTCCAGCTCTAGGGAATGCCTCCAGCTGCTCCGAACGGATCACAACGCGCTGCTTTCCTCCAGGGATGCTCTGCTTTAACACAATTAGATTGGCTCAAGGCCTCTGCCAGGCAAAGAAGCAGCACAAGAAGTTCTTTTATGTTGCTGGCAACCTGCTAAAAATCGAAGGAATTTTTAAATGCACACCAAGCTAACAACTGCTGGAAACAGGAAGAGGAGGTGAAAGAGTATCCAGCCGAAGCGGGAAGGGGGAATTCATTACGCTGTGAATACCAGAGTGAAACACAGATGGGACGCTGAGGTTTCTCATTCTTGAGGTGCCATTGTAAAACCTACACAGGCATTTGCTTTTAAATATTAAGAGAAGCAGCTGAAGGGTGTAAAGGAGCCTTTGTCATAGGCTGCAGCAACAATTCGGGAGCTGCTCCAGTGAAACAAAGCCCAAACATCACCAGGCTGTTGACTTAGAATCATGGAATGGGTTGGAGTGGAATGAACCTCAAAGCCCATCCAGTTCCAATCCCCTGCCATGGGCAGGGACACCTCCCACTGGATCAGGGGGCTCAAAGCCCCATCCAACCTGGCCTTGAACACCTCCAGGGATGGGGCAGCCAACACTGCTCTGGGAAACCTGGGCCAGGGCCTCCCCACCCGCACAGCAAAACATTTCTCCCCAACATCTCATCTCAATCTCCCCTCTTTCAGCCCAAAACCCTCCCCCCTCATCCTGTCCCTGCACTCTCTGATCAAGAGCCCCTCCCCAGCTTTCCTGGAGCCCCTTTCAGTCCTGGGAGGCTGCTCTAAGCTCTCCCCACAGCCTTCTCTTCTCCAGGCTGAACAACCCCAACTCTCTCAGCCTCACAGCAGAGGTGCTCCAGCCCTTGGATCAGCTCCGTGGCTTCCTTTGGACCCGCTCCTACAGTTCCACCTCCTTCTTATGTTGGGGATTCCAGAACTGGACACAGGGCTCCAGGTGGGGTCTCACAAGCCCAGAGCAGAGGGGGAGAATCCCCTCCTTTGCTGTGCTGGCCACACCTCTTTGGATCCAGCCCAGGACAGTGTTGGTTGACTTTAAACCACCAAGACCACCACAGACCTCACTATAACAACAAACTGGCATCGCTTCCAACCAGCAACAAAGTGCTCCCCAGAAAGGGGAATCTTTTCCCCCTTTCCTACCAGATGGGTAAAGTTCACCTCATTCTGCTGTTACAGAAAGCAAGAGGGGAAAGGAAAGGCATCTTGGGGAAGGATTTAGGAGCAAGGTTAATCATTTAGTTATCTCCTGGGATACATTTTTATCTCAAAGCAGCTTCTGAGGTTATTTCAATGTGCTTTCACGTTACACAAGTGTCCTACCTTCCAGGGGCTGTCAGGAAATTTTATACAGTTAATTAGTAAAAAGACTTAATGCCTTAATGAACCCTAGGAAGCAGAGTGCTCCATTTACCAGGCACTACTGGGCCAGGGCAGCATCACTTCTGCAAGGTTTAAGTCACCAGTAAAGGTGCCTTCATGTCATTTTGGGAACTGGGGAAATTCAATGGGATTAAAAACCGCTTCCCAAATCACAGATGGGTGCTGTGAGCACCCTTGACCACACAGAGCAGAACACAAGGGTTCACAAACCAGTCCTGAACACAGAGGCAAAAACCCAGCAGTGGCTTGAAAAGGGGGAAAAAAAAATCCCACTGGGCTGGGGAGAGACACCGGTTTTTCTGCTTCAAAACAAATCCACCTCCTCAGTAAACACAGATTTGCTTTCGAGATAGACTGGCACAAACATTTCCTATTTGGAGCCCTGAGGAAAAATGATGACAATAAACCAACCTCCATTAGTTTTGCTTTTTCTGGTTTTCTCTCCCCAGTTCCTTATGGTTTGAATTACGTCTCGGGTCGACTGTGACTCACAGCAAAGCTGATCCCACGACCATCCCTCCCCTCTTGAAGGAGACACCAAGTGCAAAAAGTGGGGCAGAATGACGCAAGTGGGACAGAGAGGGGACATTCTTTAGGAAAGTGAGGCAAGAGGAAGCAGTGCCAAGTGATGCACAGCTCCCAACGCATTTGCTAACGAGCCTGCCACTCAATTACTCATTTCAGATGGCTTCAAGGACTTCTGCTCTCTCAGAGCTCTGGAGATGAAGGCTGTTCCTCAGGAGCAGAAGCTGTTCACGCCTGGCAGCTGATGCTGAGGGCTCCAACTGCCAGGGACACACTGCCCTCTCTTGGAGGCTCCCAGCCCGGCCCCACGGAAGGACACGGAAGGCAAACACGCTCTTGGCATCTCTTAAAGAATAATTTCTGCCCAAGAGGCCCCTCAGAGGCACCAAGCGACTCTGCTGATGCTCCTCTGCCTGATACATTGCTCTGAGAAGTGTGAGCTCCTTTTGGAAGAGCTGCTCAGAAGGTAGGCATGTCTTAATAACATTGGAGGTGCCTTTATAGCACCTCATCAAAACCTCAATCTTTGCACCTGGAGTTGTGGCAGATAATGCACTGTGGCTACTCAGGAGAATATTATGAGGGGTGCTGCTGTGATGGGTAAAAGTGAGCACAGGAAAACAAGGTAATTCAGAATAAGTATCCCTTTAAGGGATGCTTCTAAAGGGGAACTGCCACAGGCCAGCTTTCTGAGCCATGGAGGTGACCCGAGGGCTGCAGGACAGGCAGAGAGAGTGAGGGTGGAGAAGAGAAGGCTGTGGGGAGAGCTTAGAGCAGCCTCCCAGGACTGAAAGGGGCTCCAGGAAACCTGGGGAGGGGCTCTTGATCAGGGAGTGCAGGGAGAGGACAAGGGGGAAGGGTTTTGAGCTGAAAGAGAGGAGATTGAGATGAGATCTTGGGAAGAAATGTTTTGCTGTGAGGGTGGGGAGGCCCTGGCACAGGTTGCCCAGAGCAGTGGTGGCTGCCCCATCCCTGGAGGTGTTCAAGGCCAGGTTGGATGTGGCTTTGAGCCCCCTGATCCAGTGGGAGGTGTCCCTGTCCGTGGCAGGGGGGTGGAACTGGATGGGCTTTGAGGTCCCTTCTAACCCAAACCACTCTGATTCTATGACGATTCTATGAATTTCAGGCACTTGCCTCGGTCAATCTGTCCCTGATTCGATTCTGAGTGTGCTGTTACCACACTCACACTGCTCGATTCATCCCTGCTTGGAGGGGTCAAGGACATAAAGATGTGGAAAACAAACTGTGAGGCAGGAGAGAGGGTTTGCTGGCTTTGTGCCGTGCTGCTGCGTGCACGTACCTGGTCCGGGCGCGCTCACTCCGCCACCTTCCGCACTCTGCCTTGGAAAAGGAGAGCTCTCCTTAAAAAAAAAAACATAGAGAGAGTTTTCAGCAATTAAAAAAACTCCTGCAAGGACTGCCTGCTACTCTGAGCATCAGGTTTGCATCCAAAGAGCTGAAGCACCTCACTCCTTTTTATTTTCCTCTTATTTATTGAAGCAGACACAGTGGCCCCGTGGCTACAGAGACCCTTGGATGCTGAGAGACACAGGCACTGTTTTCTCCCTGCTTGAAACCCATCCAGGCTTGGTTATTACAGAACTATTTAACATCACCCAGTGAGGAAGAGGGACCTGTCACGTGGAATCAGTGACCAGCAGCTCCGAGGGTCACCGTGCTTCAATCACAGAATCATGGCATTTGGTTTGCACCATCTTCCTAAGAATCACAAAATCATGGTTGGGTTGGAAAGGACCTCAAAGCCCACTCAGTTCCATCCATAGGCAAGGGACACCTCCCACTGGATCAGGGGGCTCCAAGCCCCATCCAACCTGGCCTTGAGCACCTGCAGGGAGGGGGCAGCCACTTTAAGGCTGATTGAAGGCAGAGAACCAGCCCGCAGTCAGTGCAATTTCACATCTGAGTCTGAAGATGGCTCTGTCACCACGAGAGATGCCCTCCACAAGGCAAAAAAAAAACATCTTCAGGCACAAAAAGAAGGCAAAAATACTCGGAATGCTTAGTCAGCCATCACTCATGTTATTTGTCACACACTGACAACGAAGCAGTGAAGGCAGCAGTCACATAAATGCATGATATATATATATTTCTAAAGATGTAAGACTGGTAGAGAAGCTACAACAAAAGAATCCAGAGAAAAATAGCCTGAGCAACTCCTGGAAGTCAAAGAGAAAAAGGGATGACAAAGACAGATTGAACTAAAGAAAAGGGAGAGGAAGGCATATCTGCAGCATTTCATTTTCTGTTCCTCCCCACAATGAACAATTAAAAAACCCACACACTTAAATTAAGTACAGGTTACAGGGGAGCTGGAAATACAGTCATTTGGAATCACTTATTTAGGTTAGAAAAATTGCTGTATTTTATTCCTTTGTCAAGCAGGAGATAATGAAATGTGCAAAGGGAAATGCGGCACTTGGAGCCATCACACAGGAACCAGGAGGGAAAGGGGGACAGTTTGGAGACAAGTTGACCTCACAGGACCCACAGAGCTTTGGCTCCACAATCATCACCCCACAGGGCACGAGTGGCAGTGCCAGCCAAGATCCCAAACCCTCTCCTCCAAGTCCTCGATGCAACAACCACAGTGCTGCCCTCACAGAGCCCAGCAAGGCTCAGACCCCAACAGGTTCTTTGCATGAATCTTAAAATGGTTTGAGATGGAAGGGACCTCAAAACCCATCCAGTTCCATCCCCCTGCCATGGGCAGGGACACCTCCCACTGGATCAGGGGGCTCCAAGCCCCATCCAACCTGGCCTTGAACACCTCCAGGGATGGGGCAGCCACCACTGCTCTGGGCAACCTGGGCCAGGGCCTCCCCACCCTCACAGCAAAACATTTCTCCCCAAGATCTCATCTCAATCTCCCCTCTTTCAGCTCAAAACCATTCCTTCTCACCCTGTCCCTGCACTCCCTGATCAAGAGCCCCTCCCCAGCTTTCCTGGAGCCCCTTTCAGTCCTGGGAGGCTGCTCTAAGGTCTCCCCACAGCCTTCTCCTCTCCAGGCTGAACAACCCCAACTCTCTCAGCCTGTCCTCACAGCAGAGGTTCTCCAGCCCCTGAATCATCTCCGTGGCCTCCTCTGGACTCACTCCAACAGCTCCCTGTCCTTCCTGTGCTAAGAACTCCAGAACTGGACACAGGGCTCCAGGTGGGGTCTCACCAGAGCAGAGCAGAGGGGCAGAATCCCCTCCCTCCCCTCTGGTCCCACTGCTCTGGGTGCAGCCCAGGACACGGGTGGTTTCTGGGCCGTGAGTGCACATCGCCAGCTCACGTGGAGCTCTTCATCCCCAGCACCCCAAGCCTTTCTCTTCCCAATTCATTCTCTATTTTTGGTTTGGTTTGTTCATTTTGAAACACAACATAAAGAACAGAACTGTGGGGAGGGCACAGGCCCATTACAGGACTGTGATTTATTAATGAACCTTCAACAATGTTTCATTTACACCTTTGAGAACACCTCTGATAACAGCCTGGCTCCACCAACGTCAGGTGAGCTCTGTCATTGACTTAAGGGTAAATACCCTCAGTGCACCTTTGTTTACACTTCTTCACGTACCAAGCTCCAGGTATGACTTTAGTATTTAATTCACAGGGACAGACAGCCACCTCAGCCTTTCCAACAGCAACCAACCCCTCCAGACAGGAGGTTGGTGGACCCTACCAAGGCTTGGCCCTCAAAGAAGCTCTCTTAGAAGAGAAACATGCTGGAAAATTTAAGGGAAGCAAGCAGAGATGGAACAGAGAATAGGAACAGCATCCTTCTAGGTAAAGCTTTTGCAAGCTCACGTTTCCTTTAAGGTGTAATCAAGGCAACCAGGTGAGGATGGGGCCACAGGGCAGGAACTGGGCTGTGGCTGGTGCTCAGCTCGTGCTCATGGCAACAGCGCCGGCACAGATGCTGCAAGCTTGAGGAGGGCAAGGAGCTTGTTCCTAGAGGGAATTGTTTAATTTCTAATCATTAATGGTGCAAAACACCCCAGACACAAGTCAAGGCAGCGACAGCTGAAAGCAGTGATGCATTTCGAGTCACTGCAGGCACCAGGAAGCACGGGCTGTTTGCTCGTCCTGTTCTGGCTCAGCCGTTTCTTCCCCTGCAGAGGGGACAGCTCTGCAGGAAGTGATCTCAATCACAACTAAACACAATCATCTATTGGTTCTTCAAACCTCTGCCAGCCAGTGAAAGGCTTTGCTCCAGCGTGGCGAAGGCTGCGGGATCAGAGGGGCTCACCCAGGATTTCAGGGGGTTCAGCAGCTGATGCTGCTCGAGTTGAGGAGCCGCAGCGGCGCTGTCAGCCTGCTCGGCCCAAAGACTGCAGAGTTACGAGGTCTGAAAGGTGCAAACCTGAATGTGACAGCCCTGTTGCTTCCCTGGTAAGGCTGAGAGGGTGAATCAACCCAATCTGCACCTGCAGGACCTTGTTCTGTGATAAAGCAGCACCTTTTGGAGTCCTCCAAGAGCCTGGGATACAAATAGGGGAGCTTTATCTGCCTGTGCAGCTCACTCAGCCTGGAATCATAGAATCATCTGGTTGGAAAAGACCTCTGAGGTCATCAAAACCAACCATCCCTGTCCCCTTACTAAACCATGTCCTTGAGAAACTCATCAACCCACCTTTTAAACACCTCAGGGATGGTGACTCCATCCCCTCCCTGGGCAGCTGTGCCAGTGCCTGAGAGCCCTTTCAGTGAAGAAATTCTTCCTGATATCCAGTCTGGACCTCCCCTGGCACAATTTACGGCCATTTCCTCTTGTCCCATCTCCTGTCACTTGGGAGAAGAGACCAACACTTGCTCTGCCACAGCCTCCTCTCAGGCAGTTGTAGAGAGCCACGAGGTCTCCCCTCAGCCTCCTCTTCTCCAGGCTAAACAGCCCCAGGTTCCTCAGCCATTCCTCACAGGACTTGTTCCCCAGCCCCTTCCCCTTCTCTGGATCTCTCCAGCCCCTCAATGTCCTTCTTGTACTGAGGGGCCCAGAACTGACCCCAGTGCTCGAGGTGTGGCCTCCCCAGTGCCCAGCCCAGGGGCACAATCCCTGCTCTGCTCCTGCTGCCCACGCTGTGTCTGACACAGCCCAAGATGCCATTGGCCCTCTTGGCCACCTGGGCCACTGCTGCCTCATGTTCAGCCCCTGCCAACCAACACCCCCAGGTCCTTCTCCTCCAGACAGCTCTCCAGACACTCTTCCCCAAGCCTGGAAAGCTGTGGGGGTTGTTGTGTCCCAAGTGCAGGACTCGGCCCTTGGCCTTGTTGAATCTCATCCCGTTGGTCTCAGCCCATGGATCCATCCTGTCCAGATCCCTCTGCAGAGCCTCCCTTCCTTCAAGCAGACCAACACTGCCACCCAACTTGGTGTCACCCACAAACTTGCTAAGGGTGCACTCCATCCCTTCATCCAGACCTTTGATAAAGATATTGAACAGGACTGGAGCCAGCACTGAGCCCTGGGATCACCACTCCTGACTGGTTTCCCATCCTGCACACCTGGACAGCCACGCACAGGCTCCAGGCACAGTCAGGGCACCTGCCCAGAGCAGCCCAGCAAGGCACCAGCATCCCCTACCTGCAGCACCTGAGCATCATCAGCTGCTACAGCCCCCACCTGGCTGTCAGACAGACACAGGTACTGCCAAGACAACAGGCAAAATGCCAGAGCCTCTCAGCCTTCCGGGAAATCTGCTGCTTTAAGACACCCTAAACTCACCCCAGTCCAGCCCATGAGGCACCAGTATCCACCAGCCTGCACACTGGAACAGAGAGGCATTTGTTTCCTTTCATATCAACCCTCGCCTCGGGGCTAAAATCCAAAGAGAATCATTAAGAGCAAAACCCCTGAGGGGCTGAACAGGCTTGGGGGGTCCCAGCCCTCCTTCCACGCGGTGCCTGACTCGAGCCCCCTCTGGGAAAGCCTCTGGAGCTGCAGCTGGAAGCGAGCACAGGGGAGGCTGGAGCCTGTCAAGATAACAACACGTGATAGAAACCAGAACTAGGCCAGACTGCTGTAAGCTGATATAAATTGTTCTTTTTCTTCACTACTAGAGGTGCGGAGACTCCACGGATGAGCATGGAGAGAGCTCTCTGCATCAGCCTCACTAAATCCCTCCTTTTGAGCACCTTTATCACGTCATCCCCACCATAAAACCTTGTTAAAATAGATGAGGAGTTCAAAGCCGGGTTCTAAACAAATTTAAGTGTAAAAAAACGTTCAAAAGACTTCTGAGATTGAGTCCAGAGGAGGCCATGGAGATGATCCAAGGGCTGGAGCACCTCCTGTACGAGGACAGGCTGAGAGAGTGGGGATTGCTCAGCCTGGAGAAGAGAAGGTTCTGGGGAGACCTCAGAGCAGCCTCCCAGGACTGAAAGGGGCTCCAGGAAAGCTGGGGAGGGGCTCTTGATCAGGGAGTGCAGGGATAGGACAAGGGGGAAGGATTTTGAGCTGCAGGGACACCTCCCACTGGATCAGGGGGCTCCAAGCCCCATCCAACCTGGCCTTGAACACCTCCAGGGATGGGGCAGCCACCACTGCTCTGGGCAACCTGGGCCAGGGCCTCCCCATCCTCACAGCAAAACATTTCTCCCCAAGATCTCATCTCAATCTCCCCTCTTTCAGCTCCAAACCATTCCCCCTCATCCTGTCCCTGAACCTACATCCTCCACGCCAGACCAACTTTTGCAGGAGCTCAACGTGAAGCTTCTTCCACCACTGCAACCCCAGGTGTGGTTCACATCATCCAGAAGACAACAGCAAGAGCCCCTGATGTCCCAAGAGCCACACTGACCTGTGCCAATGTTATTCCAACCCTCCTCTCAGTAGGGCTTGTCCTCACCCACACCAGCTGGGTCCAAACTGCAGAACAAACCTCATGAGCTCAGAGCAGCAACTGCTCTTGGTAGAAAACTGGAAAAGCTTTCCAATATTAGAGCAAACCCACTCCTAACGAGATCTGCTTCACATAAGCCACAAATGCAAACTAATAATATTCATAGAGAGGGATTAGGGCTGAATCTTCCATAAATCTGGTCATGCAAAGAAACAAGCAAATTCCCATTCATGGAGAGGCACTTGCCAGCTCTCAGTGCAAGGGGTCACGTATTTATGAGCTCCCGCTTACAAATCTGCTCTTTTCTAACACGTTTATACAGCTTGCAAAACCTTGAAGGGAGCACTTGGTGACAGCTCTGCTCTCCAAATCCTTCGTCACGCTCGTTCCCTACAGTGGAAAGGAAAAGCAGCTGGCATCAGGGACAAATGTGAGCTCATGGACCATGTTGGACTGCTCCTCACCCTTCTACTCCAACAATTACTTCCACAACAGCCCCTTAAATCAGGATAATAACAAGGATAATGCTGTTATCCTGGAAGGAAAAAAACCTGAGGGCAAAAGCACTGTCAACTACTTTTCTTAGGCAAAATTAAACACTGCTGGAGAATTAAAGACTGCTGGAGCAGCTCTGCTATGAGGACAAGCTGAGAGAGTTGGGGTTGTTCCTAGGGGAAGAGAAGGCTCTGGGGAGACCTTAGAGCAGCCTCCCAGGACTGAAAGGGACTCCAGGAAACCTGGGGAGGGGCTCTTGATCAGGGAGTGCAGGGACAGGATGAGAGAGAAGGGTTTGGGGCTGAAAAGGGGAAGACTGAGATGAGATCTTAGGAAGAAATGTTTTGCTATGAGGGTGGGGGGGCCCTGGCCCAGGTTGCCCAGAGCAGTGGTGGCTGCCCCATCCCTGGAGGTGTTCAAGGCCAGGTTGGATGGGGCTTGGAGCCCCCTGATCCAGTGGGGAAGGTGTCCCTGCCAATGGCAGGGGGGTGGGACTGGATGGGCTTTGAGATCCCTTCCAACCCAAACCATTCCAAGATTCTAAGAAAAGGGTTTTTTACTTTGATAATCCCACTTCAGTTATCCCAAATAACTCTGCCAGCCCCAGGCTGAAGTGCTGAGTATTTAAAATGTAAAAAAAAAAACAAACCAGAAAGGTTTTAAGAATTCTACACTTTATGACTGCCCAGTGCTGCCAGCACTTGGAAGAGGAAATACTCCTGGTCGGAAAAAGCCACAAATAAGCTCAAGTATCAACCACCATTAAGCAGAAGAAACACAGCAGATGTGGACAAAAGCCTCTCCAATCCTGTTACAGGATTAAGTGTCCAGCACCATCCTTCTTCCCACCCAGCCATTACATTTTGTTTCTAATCTTCATACGAGTTAAGTCAGCAGATCCCTCCTTTCTTGGGTCTGGAGGAACAGGAATTAAGAGTGCAGGAGCATTCAGAGCAAGCAGCCAAGAGGAGAAAGATGGAGCAAAACAGAGCCAACACCGAGCCCTTCTCTAATTAAATAAAATACTGCATTGGATTAATTTTTACCTCACAAGCACTTAGAAGTCAAGCAGCATTTGGACAACTTCTCAGCAGAAGCCATGCACATCACTGTGCCCCACACTCCAAAGCCCAATCCATGGGCACCAGCACTGGGGTTGGCTCAATACAATCAGTCCCTGCAGGAATCTGAATCCATAATCACCGCGTATCGCGTGGAAAACACGAAGGAGGAAGGGTTTACTTACGCAGGGGACCACGGTTTCAAGGGTGACATGATTACATGAAGGGAAAAGGGTTAAATGCAGCAAGCTGGTGGATTCAGGAAGCTCTTAAAAGAAAAACAGCTGCATCAGACACTCCTTGCCTTCAAGAACTACAGGAAAAAGGCCTGTGCACGGGAGGACTTTGAACCTGGAATGCCTTGGGAGCGCTGACTGGGATCTCCACGGTTCAAAACTCAGAGAGGCACAGAATTAGAAACATGGAATTACCCAAACTGGAGGGACCCAAAAGGATCATCGAGTCCAACTCCTGTCCCTACAGAGGGCACTCCCAACACTCACACCCTGTGTCTGAGGGCATTGTCCAAATGCTCCTGGAATGCTGGCAGAGTGGGTGCTGGGACTGCTTCCCTGGGGAGCTGTTCCAGTGCTCCACCACCCACTGGGTGAAGAATCTCTTCCTGATATCCAGTCCAAACCTTCTCTGGCACATCTTCCTGCCATTCCCACCAGTCCTGTCATAATTGCAAGAGAGATCAGCACCTGGTTACCTCCAGAGGCAGGGACATCCCTGCTGCCGGCCACGCAGCTCGGGGTGTAACACATTCCCTACACTGCCAGCAGAAAGCTGTCTTTGGCCTGTCAGAAGATTTCCTGCCCCTCCACCAACCTTCCCGAGGGGTCTTGTGCACCCCAGAGCCATTTGCATCTCCCCCAGGCTGACAGAGTTGCCCTCCAGGAATTTGGGAGCCGCAGGCTTTGGAATCAGGGTGCTTTGCTTGGAGACAAGTGGAGTGCAGGGAGAGGATGAGTGGAACAGTTTTGAGCTGCAAGAGGGGAGATTGAGATGAGATCTTGTGGAGAAATGTTTTGCTGTGAGGGTGGGGAGGCCCTGGCCCAGGTTGCCCAGAGCAGTGGTGGCTGCCCCATCCCTGGAGGTGTTCAAGGCCAGGTTGGATGGGGCTTGGAGCCCCCTGATCCAGTGGGAGGTGTCCCTGGGTGGGCTTTGAGGTCCCTCACAACCCAAACCGTTCTGTGATTCTGTTTCACCTGGAAAACAACATCACAGCAGCCAAACCACCTCTCCCAGGCGGTATTTACTGAAGAGCAGGACACGGTTCCTCCCTCGAGCTCCAGTGAAACCACAGCAACTTTTAATTGTCTTATTTTTCCCTTGATGCAGCACGAGGGAGCGCAGCCACAGCGCACCAAAGCCATGCACACAATACATCTCCTCTATTAGCTGACAAACCCTCTTCTATTTCGGGAATGCTCATTCGCAGGTGGAATTGGATTTCTGCTCCCATGACTGACAACGCAACTCACTCGACTCTGCTCCATCCTGGCCCATGGCAGCTGTTGCTATTTTGAGCTCTCTGCCTCTCCAGCTCTGCCAAACAATATTCTTCCAAAGGTGAGAACTATTTCCAGCATTTTCACACTTTAAAAAAAAAAACCAACCACCCAAATCATGGATTTTTAAGAAGTTTTGCAGCAGGGTGAAGATCCCCCCCCCAGCAAAGCCAGGGGATACTTGCATTAATGGGTTTTTTTTCTTGTTACACAACTCATGGAGTTGCTGTGAATGCTAAAATGGAATCAGTCACTGAGCTGTAGCCCACTTGCTGTCCTGCTGGAATGGGCAAAATCATCTCACCTGGGCTTACACAAAGATATTCTTAAACTGCATAGAATCATAGAATGGTTTGAATTGGAAAGGGCCTTAAAGATGATCCAGAAGAATCTATTCCCTCTGTCCTGACAAGAATCTTGCCTTTTGGCAGTGCAGTCCTTCAGAAGCAACTGCCACCACCAGCCTGTGCTGGAACCATCTCCAAAAACATCCATAAACCAGACAGAAGGAGAAAAACAGCCAAGAGAGTTGGGGTTGTTCAGCCTGGAGAAGAGAAAGCTTTGGGGAGACCTTAGAGCAGCCTCCCAGGACTGAAAGGGGCTCCAGGAAAGCTGGGGAGGGGCTCTTGATCAGGGAGTGCAGGGATGGGATGAGAGAGCAGGGTTTTGGGCTGAAAGAGGGGAGATTGAGATGAGATTTTGGGGAGAAATGTTTTGCTGTGAGGGTGGGGAGGCCCTGGCCCAGGTTGCCCAGAGCAGTGGTGGCTGCCCCATCCCTGGAGGTGTTCAAGACCAGGTTGGATGGGGCTTGGAGCCCCCTGATCCAGTGAGAGGTGACCCTACCCATGGCAGGGGGGTGGAACTGGATGGGCTTTGAGGTCCCTTCCAACCCAAAGCATTCTGTGATTCTATGACAAAATATGCTGTGCCATTAAGATTCAGCCAATATCCCCTGTACTCCTAACCATAACCTTACACCCAGAACACATAATTTTGTTTTTCAAGCACACTTTTCAAACACATCCCAAAAGTGCAGGATGATTTCAGACTAAAGAAACCTAAGAGTTAATTCCTCCTTCAGAGCCGCTGGAAAGTGTCAGCCCAGATCCCCAGAAAGAAAAGCAGAGGGTGGGATAATAAGGCAAAGCACATTAACCACCTAATTAGCAATCAGAGAAAGATGAATTCTGCCATCAGGCAGAAGCACTGACTTCTTGCAGCTCCACGCTGCCCCGTGCAAGCAGAGCAGTTGGATGAGAGCTGCCCTCGTGGATCCCAAACTTTAATCACCACCAGCGCTCGGTGCCACGAGGTGAATGTTGAGCTGGACCATCCCCCAGAAGGGCTGGAATCAGAGCAATTCAGCTTCTTCCCTGCCTGAGCTGAAAGGCTGCCCAGCACAGCTCTTGCACTCCAACTTCCACTGCAATTAGCCCCAAAAGCTGTACCAGGACAGCAATTGTTTTTTGGAGCTCGTGTCTTCCACGATGCCCATGATGAACAATGCCCGGGCGAATTATATTCCAGTCAAGTTGTCACCAGCTGCAGCCTGTACACACACAATTTTTTTAACTAACATTCCAGAGCCAGCCCTTCCTTGTCCTCCAGGAGCTGAATTGCTTGTGCCCCACAGGGCTGTTAGAAAATAATTACTTCTCTCAGCCCACGGGCTACTCTTCCCGAGGAGCTGTGCCTGTCATTAACGGTTGGCAACCAACCAGCCCTGTCGGCATCGCAGGGCTGTGGCTGCCACCTGCAAGAGCTCCTCTTGGATCCACACCAACAAATGTGAAATCCTTTTGTTCACCTACATCCTGTGTTAAAAAACGTTGCATAGCACAGAATCATTGAATATCGGAATCATGGGATGGTTTGGGTTGGAAAGGACCTCAAAGCCCACCCAGTTCCAAGCCCCCCTGCCATGGGCAGGGACTCCTCCCACTGGATCAGGGGGCTCCAAGCCCCAACCAACCTGGCCTTGAACACCCCCAGGCTGTTCAATATTGGAGCACTGACAAATTAACTTGGCTGGTGCTGCAGCTCTGCGGAGTAAATCAGCAGAAAACATGGGATTTCACTGCCTTTCCCAGGAAGGGATTCACAGCAGGGAGAGCGCAGGGTGGGATTCACGCTTTAACACGCAAAGAAAGCCCTGCAGACTCACCAAAAAGGAATTAGAGAAACCCACCCGTTGCTCCTGCAGCTTTTCCTGGGAATGCATTTTCTACAGCCTGTCTCCCAGCACCAAGAAAAGGGAATTCAGTCAAACGAGCAGGGAATGCCTGGTGCAGCCTGAAGCAGCTCTTCCAGATGGATGTGGGAGCGCTGGGAGCCAAACTCAGTGAAACACAGCAAGAGAAACTCGAGAGATAAAGAGATCTGGCAGCACTTCCAGGTTTACTGATGGACAAAATATTCCCAAAACCAAACCATTCTGAAAACCAGCTGAGGGCAAAGCCACACAAGGGTGTAAACTGGAAGATAGGATAGGAGGGTAGGTTATTTCCAGGTGTTTTTCCTCTCCTTTCCAATAGTTTTTCCTACAGTCATGTTTCCCTGAAAACAACCCCCAGGTCCCACTGGGAAGAAAATCCACCAGTACATCCAACCAGCACCTCAGGCAGGCAGTGCACTCCACTCCAGGAATGACCAAAGCACCTGGGGAAGGGGCCTTTTCCTTTGGACATTCCCCATGTTCCTTCTTTACCAACAAACACTCAAGAAACCAACAAAACCCAACAAAATCTGGCTCAGCGATTCCCTGGCCACATGAAAAAACTCAGTTTAAGACCATCAACACGTGAATTTCCAGCCCTGCAGAGCTTCCTCTCCAAACCTCATTCCATTCTTAGTCCTCCAGGACACCAACCTGCTCTCAACTGCCAGATATTTCTTTCTTTTAGTACATTTTTCTCTTCTCCTTGCTTTTCAAAACAGACACCTTCAAAAATCCCACATAAAGACTATGACGCACTGGATGTTTCTCTCTCCATTTCTAAGCTACAGTCATAGAGTCAAGGAATGGTTTGGGTTGGAAAGGACCTCAAAGCCCATCCAGTTCCACCCCCCTGCCATGGGCAGGGACACTTCCCACTGGATCAGGGGGCTCAAAGCCCCATCCAACCTGGCCTTGAACACCTCCAGGGATGGGGCAGCCACCACTGCTCTGGGCAACCTGGGCCAGGGCCTCCCCACCCTCATTGTGAAGGATTTCTTCCTAATGTCCAATCTAAATCTCCTCCCTTCCAGTTTAAAGCCTGACACCAGTGGGACACAAGCTTTCTGTCAGATGCCAGTGCCCACAGTGCTTGTGGACTACAGGAAAATGGTTTCTTGGCAAATTTCTTTGCCTTAACTAAGAATCATAAAATCATAAGATGGTTTGGATTGGAAGTGACCAAGAAGATCACTCAGTCCAATCCCCCTGCAGTGAGCAAGGATATCTTGAAGCAGATGGCTCAAAGCCCCATCTAACCTGGCCCTGAACACCTCCAGGGATGGGATCCTTCTTTAAATAAAATAGGAAAAGACAAAAAAAAACCCTTCAGGCCAATAGAAAAGTTACACAGAAACATTAAATTCATAATATTTGTGTTTGGGAATTGTACCACAATCCATAACGAGTAAGTGGAAAGAGAAACTGCCCTACGTCACGATTTATTGAGCATAAACACTGCTCCCTTCCAGGCAAAAAATAAAGAAGTTACCCTTCGACCAGAGGAAATGAGAATAACCACGACTACAGCAGGAACAACCTCCCAAAAGCAGCTCCTGCAGAAACTCTTCTGTTTCACAACTCCAAGAGGAGAACCTCAGGACATGCTGCAACGGGTTAAAACCCACGAGAAACATTCAAACCCCGTGTGTTTTTCCGAGAGCAGCTGAGGCACAAATGGACAAAAAACCCTCAGGGCTTAAAAAAAAACCAACCCAACCAACCCCCAAACTATTCTATATATTTAAAAATAGATTGTTTTTTTTTCCTTTTTGCCCTGAAGTTGAAAAAGACCAAAAAGCTTTTGGAGAACACGAGCAGTGTGACCATCTCCTTGGCAGAGGCTGGCACCTCCCTGGAGCCTGGAGGTGGTTGGAGGAGGAGGAGGAGGAACCCCCTCCGCCATCCCAGGGCCGCGCTCGCGACACTGGCTTCACGCCAGACCCAATTCTGCTGCTCTTCTGTCCACATTGGGAGATATTTTTAACATTACTCTTACACAGCCCGTTTTATAGCTTTTTTTTTTCCTCCCCTCCCCTTCTTTTTTGAGAATGAAAACAAACCAAAGCTGGATTTACTGAGAGGTCTCAGCTTTTACAGCTTCTTAAAAGCCCATTAAAAAAACCATATCTTTAAAATCCGGAAGCGTTTCCCGTTACAGAGGCTGGAGTTCTTGAAAGTTTTATCTTGTCTGTTAGAAGGAAGGGGGAAAAACATACAATAAATTACAGAAAAGGCATAATCCTTCACTAAATTTCCTGTTTGGCGTCCCAGCATTAACAGTGAGCCTTAATTTCCTCCCTTTTTTATTTCCTAACATCACAGCCAATCCCTTCCCACCCAGTTAACAACAACTCCTGGAGATTTCAGGCATGGTTGAGTTTGAAATATCAGTTAAAATCCATAACTCATTCCCAGGAAAACTCCCAGCCCCTTAAAACAAAGATTAAGGCTGAGGAACGGCTCCTTGCGCGCAGCAGCCGCTCGCAACGAACACCCCCGGCCCCACGAATCACCCGTGGATCACAAAATTCAACCTCTTCACACCAATTTGTTGTGACAACTGCTTTTAGTGAGTTTTTTTAAGTGTTTTTTTTGGGGTATTTTGGAGGAGCAGCAGTAGGGAGGAGGGAAGCCGGTTGCGCAATACAGCCAACATTTTAAAGTGTTTATGGAACTGATGGAGAGGAAATTTTACACGGGAGAACCCTGGGACTGCGAAGAGCAACTTCCACTTTCAGAAAATGAGTCTAAAATGGAACCAGGGCTGGGCTACACAACAGCCCATTTGTGCTGGTGTCCCCAGAAAGGGCCTTTGGGCAGAGCGGATGCCAACGGAGGACTCTGAGCCGCGACGGCAGCGAAACCCCCACGGCTGGGGCGAGGGATGGGGGAGGTGGCCAAGACAAACCACCCAGCACTTCCGCACCCACAGGGCCACCCGAGCCAGATGCTCCCAGCTGGGACCCGAAACAACCATCTGGCTCTCCCAGTTTAGTCTTAAATCTAAACTAAGCAGGCAAATCAAAGACAATTTAATGTCTTTAAAAGCAGCTCTGCTGGTTTGCCCTCACTGTCACGACTGGAGGGAACTGCAGATACTTTTTCCTTTAGTTGTGTTCCCTTCCCAGTTTAATTCCATCAAGCTCGGAAAGCCATAAGAAAGATGATCTATCCCATCATCTGGCAACAGGTGAGAAGATCCAACACACACACAGCACCCAGAGAAGTCGGAGATGCTACAACCAGGCAATTCCAAAACTCACTGTATCCACAGGATCCCAAAGAAAGACTTCCGGTCCGTGGTTAAACTGATTAAATAATTTGAGTGGTATTTGAGCAGGTATGGAGAGATTTCCATCTCACAATTCAACTATTAGACCTTAGAGTCTCAACTCCTTTGACATCTTGTAAAGATGAGGAACCAGCACCGGATCCACCAGCTGCTGGAAGAGCCAGTGGGTTCCTTCCTTCAAACCATGGCCCCCACTATGCTGGGAGAGACACGGTGTTTTATAAACCCCAAACATTTGCAAACCTTCACCCTGTTTCTTACGTAGCCACTGCTGTTGGGTCACCCACACATGTCCTACCCCACAGCCACACTGCCATCCCTACCCACAGGGGCTGGGAAGAGCAGCTTGGAAACTCCTGCCAGCTCGGAGCCGCGCTGGAATCCACACACCATGACCAAACCATCCAACCTTCACAACCCAAAGGGCCAGAAGGTGAGTTTTAAGCGACAGCTTGAGCTCTGCATTCACCACCTCCTCCTGAAGACGTCAAAGGAAACTTTGGACAAGCAGCTACTTCACGCCTGACAGGGAACGGCCCCGTTCGAAGGGCAATTAGTTGGGTGTTGGCGCTCGGCCAGCGGCTCCAAGGACAAACCCCAGCGCTAACGGGACGGCTCCTGGCACGGAGAGCCACGATTCCCTGTCACTGAGCCACCACCGCCCTTCTCGCACGCGAGGAAGCAATATTACCAGCAATTAAAAACATCAACGTATTCCAAAGGGCAGAGCATCAAGTTCCTCAGGGGAAACAGCAGGACCTCAGGTCTGGGAGCAGGACACTCGCCTCGTTACGCTAACGAGCTCCAGGGCACGACAACCTCCTCGCACACACGAGGCAGGGCAGAGCAGATATCTCTGTTTGGCAGATAAGGAAATAAGGCAGGAAGGGAGAAGTTGAGCCGGCCACGGAGGAAGTGTGATGAGCAGAGGACAACCCCACGTCTCAGAGTCACACGATCCTCTCCCAACCACGGAAAGGCTCTTCTTCTCGCCTCTTTGAGCCAAGAGCAGCCAGGCTCCTGGTGTGCCACCACTCCCCCTGAGGGATAATGCCTTTCTAAGACAACTCTTGATGGCAAAAAGCATTAATTACCCTAAGTAATACCAATTAAATATCATACCAAGGGATAAGATGGATGTGGAAGACAAACTGGCAGCTACATCGCAATGTGCCTCCAGTGCAAGTCATTAAAACCCACCACAACACTCCAGCCACACAAAAGAGCCATCTCCATTTGTTCCGCAGCTACAGATGGCAGAAGAGGACCTCTCAGACAATGAGCTCTATTTAAACATATTGATCCAGCTTTTTGGGTGCATTTTCCCCCCAATCCTGGCTACAACCAGGAATATGATAAATGGTGAAATGTAGTCACGAGGCTTTCTGATCGTGCAGCTGATTTGGAACCCAAACCAGCAGCCACCGGTTCATCTGCTGGCGCGCAACAGGATGTCCCACGCGCCAGAAAGCTGGACACACACAAAGCCTCCAAAGGATGAGGGTTTGACTTGGGTACCACATACTCGAGAAGCAAACAGCCTCTGAAAAGCAGTTAAGAAATTACCTAAAAGGTAATTTGACTAAAAAACTCAGACTAAATAGAAAATTCATGACTTCTGCCACTGCTTTGCTCCTGGTAGCGATCACTACAGCTGGACTTGTTGGGGTAGGTTTTACAAGGAGCCCATGGCTACAGACAAACCTGGAGGTTGCCAGTTTTACCCAAAACACCCTCAATGTCCCACTGAAGATAACTCAGCACCTTAAAAGCCACAATGAGGTCTCATCTCGTTTACAGGGAGTAAAGGAGAAGGTATATCGGAGCAGAACACAGCGCTATCCCAGTCCCTTTGGGTTTTATTGAAGGCCACTCCTGACGGTCCACTATGGAGGTGAATTCCATCCAGGTACCCAGCTCCAGGTGGTGAACAGGGCACCCGTGACACCTTCCAGCCCCTGCTTACCTACACAGCGCCCGCTTCCCTCCCTTCACTCCAAAGGACACCTGCCAGCAGCTGGCTTGTCATTCCACACGTTTCTCTATGGAAATGAGGAGAAGGAAGATTCCTCTTTGTCTGCAGCACCCACTTCCCTCCTCTACTCCGCTCCACCTCAGTGACACAGAACCCCCAGATGCTGCAGCAACGCCTCCTTTTGATAACCTGCACACCACGATTCATCAATGCCCCTGAAGTTCTGCCCCGATCGTGCAGGTCACCACCTCTCTCCTTTTCCAGCCATCAGCTCCTCCAGCTCCTTTCCCCTTCTCTCCACAACCTCCCTACACCAACCCACCCTTAACTCACGCACAGAAAAGAACACGGTGATGATGTGATATTGGACCCCCTGACAAGCTGCCCACTTTTACACCCCAAAAGAGGGTCCAGACCTGTTCCCTATTGTCACCCAACTTCCAAAGCAAGCTGGTGCGGAGCTGTGTCTCTCATTGATTGCGATTGTCCCCTTCTTGTCTCAAGCCACCCTCACCATTCCCGCTCCAGCCACGCATCCCAATGTGCCCCCTCCATCATGACAGCCCCTTCCTCTCAGCACCCCCCTGCAGCTCACCCAAAGACCTCAGGACCCCCCAAACAGCACAGCCCCTCTGCACCCACCTCTAAATTGCCTCCTCATGTTGACCTCATGCTGCAATTACACCTTTCTACCAGCCCCAGCACCCCCATATCCCCCCAAATCCTCCACTTTGGTGGTCAGCACCCCAGTACCTCCAAACTCCTGCACCCCCAGTTCCAGGGCCCCTACAACCCCTCCACCTCAAAGGCCAGCACCCTCCCCAGCCCCCAGTACTCCCAGTACCCTCCCATATCCTCCATCTCCAGCCTCAGCACCCCCGGGATCCCCATCTTCACTTCCAACCCTGGAATTCCCTCACCCCCACCTCCAAATCTGAGACCCCCATCCCCACCTCCAACCCTGGGACCCCTCTGGCCCCTCACCCCCATCTCCAGCACCCACCTTGCCCTACCCATGCTCCCCCTCCAGCTCAGCACCTGCCCTTGCCTCTCACCATCCTGCCCCCCCAGGCCTCTGCCCTGGGATCCTCTCTCACTCTCACCTCCAACCTGGGACCCCCCAAACCCCTTCACCCCCATCTCCACCGCCCCCCTCGCTCTGACAATGCTCCCTCCATCCAACACCCCCAGCTCCTGCCCTGGGACCCCTTCACCTTCATCCCCACCTCCAATCCTGCCCCCCCCCATCCCTACCACCCCCCCTCACCCTGACCCCCTCCCCACCACCCCCCTCACCCTAACCCCCTCACCCTAACCCCCTCCCCACTCTTCCCCCCCCCCCCCATCCAGGGCCCCTTCCCCAGGTCCACCCTGCCATCCAGACCCGCCGCCCCCCAGCCCATGCCCGCCCACCCCCTCGCCTGCCCCCGGGGCCGCTCCTCACCGGTGCCTGCGGGGCCGTCGCTGCGCGGGGCGCGGAGCGGAGCCGCCGCCTCAGCCGCCAGCGCCGCGGCGCAACGCACACCCGCCCCCAGCCCCGCCCTCGCCGCGTGACTGACAGTGACGCCAGCCAATGGGCGAGGGTGGCGCTCGGCAGCCCGAGGCGCTGATTGGCCCGGCCGGGTTGGGCGCGGCCGCCGCCGTCGGGTGTGACGGCGGCGCGAGGAGGGGGAAATGAGGAGAAAGGGGCGTGGCCGAGTGCGGAGCGGCGGTCGTGGTGGCCAATCAGCACGCGAGGCGGGATGGGGGCTTGGATAGCTAAATACCTCGTTAATATTAATGAGCGCGGCGGGGTAGGGGCGCGCGGCGGCTGCACGGCGGGACCGCGGCGCGAGACACCGGCACCACCGAACGGGACTCCCGGGACCCCCCCTGCATCCTTCGGCATCCCTCGGCATCCTCCGGTCTGCTCCCCTTCCCCCCACATCGATCAGGGTCCCCCGGGATCCCCTGAGCCTGCTTGGCTCCGAGACCCCCCCCGGACCCGCCGGCTTCCTCCGTTCTGCTTCTCCCCGCCCTCAGACCCCTCCCCGCATCTCCTGGTCTGCTCCTCCTGCCCCTGGGATTCCCCTGGACCCCGAGATCCCCTGGTCTGCTGTCCCCCCCCACCCAAGACCTCCCGGGGTCCCCTGGGATCCCCTTGTCTGTTCCCCCCTCCAAGACCCCCTGGCATCCCCAGTCTGCTCCCCCCGACATCCCTGGAGCAGGAGGGGATGCTGCAGCCATCGTTCCCCAGTAGTGCTTCCCAGTATATCCCAGTGCTGCGCCGGCCTGCAGCACGGCCACACCAGTATCACACCAATATGCAGCTGCAATCCCTGCAAGGACTGGGATGGAGAAGCACCAGGTCTGGGCTGTTCCTGCTGTTTCCCCCTGTGCCAGGGAGGATGTGACCCCCGCTGCCAGCACTGGGCTGCAAACCAGTAATCCTGTTAGTGGGAAGAAGGCTGATTTCTCCCCTAATCCAGTTTGGATCCATATGTCCTTGGCCGCGGTGTTATAAGCTGCTTTGGCTGCAGATGTGACACAACGCTGGGGTATGGGGGGGGATCCCCAGCTTCGTGCCGGCACCTTGAGGGGTGCAAGTGCCACCTTGAGGTGTTCAAGGGCCACCTCGAGGGATGCAAGGGCCACAAGTGCTGCCAGGAGCCTTCTCGGACCATGTCCCACCCAGCCACCAGATCCCCCACGGCTCCCAGACCTGGTTGGGATCCCAGATGCTGGATTTGTGCTTTTAAGCATTTTTATGGTCGTGGGTGCAGCGAAGGCTCCTCATTGGCTGAGGGAGAAGCGGTGGAAACGCTGCACCTTGGCTCATCCCGCCATGCGCTAATTAACGCTCAGGAATGGCTTATTTAATACCCTGGGCTCTGGGGAAGCACAAGGTGCTCTACAAGGATCGTCCATCTCAATCCAGCATTGTCCATATCCATCTCGATCCAGGATTGTCCATCTTGATCCTGCCCAGCTGAGCTCCTGGCTGTGGCTTTTGGGGGTCTAAGGGTGCCCCCCAGCCTGGGTAGTACAACTGTGCCCGGCTTGGACATGGGGTATGCGGTGGCCAGAGCCACCCAGACACTCCTGGGAGCAAGTGGCCTTCGCTGAGGGCAAGAGCATCCTAAGGGGCATCCCCAGGAGCATCCCAAGGAGCATCTTGAGGGTCAACCCTTGGAGCATCCCAAGGGAAGGCCCACTGCAGCAGGGTCCCCCAAAGAGCCTCTCCCACTTATAGATCTCCACCTGCACCGACCAAGGGTGGAGGAACAAGGCAGGGATAAAAGGGGGGGACAGAGAGGGGGGTGGGAGACCAGGAATGGGAGGGGACAGAGATTTTCTGTCCCCAGGCTTAAGGTGCTGCAGAGCTTGGAGGGGTCTCAGTGCAGGAAACCAGAGGTTTGGTGTGAGAGTGCCCCCAGACCTACCTGGGCCTCCGGTTCCCCAGGAGGTTCTGGGGGGGCTCTGGCAGGTGGTGCTGGCATCAAATGTCCTCATGCCCATATGTGCCCATCCCATCCTCTCACTCCTGTGCCCGCCAAGGGTCCCGGCTGCCCAAGGGGGGACAGAATTGGCTGCCATGGCCAGTGCTGGGGAGCCGGGACATCCCCACGGAGCTGTGACATCCCCAAGGACCTGTGACCATTCTGGTGGAGCTGTGACCATCCCCATGGAGCTCTGACTGTCCCCGTGGAGCTGTGATGTCTTCATGGAGCTGCGACATCCCCACGGAGCTCTGAGCATCCCCAGGGACCTGTGGCCATCCAGATGGAGTCACATCCATCCCCACGTAGCCAAGACTGTCCCCATAGAGCCAAGATGTCCTTATGGAGCCGTGACATCCCCATGGAGCTGTGACTGTCCCCATGGAACCGTGACATCCCCACAGAGCTGTGACATCCCCATGGAGCTCTGAGTATTTCCAGGGACCTGTGACCACCCTAGGGGAGCCACAGCCATTCCCAGGTGGCCCAGACTGTCCCCACAGAGCCGTGATGTCCCCATGAAGCCATGACCATCCCCGCAGAGCCGTGCCCTTGCCGAGGCCCTTGCAGCCCTGCTCCCCCCCCCCCCCCCCCCCCCGTGCCCACGCAACTCCCGTGCCCGGGGAGCAGATGGTTTCCATGGCAACAGGCATGATGACGCACACAGCGCGCTCCCACCCCCTCCCCACGGGGACGCCAGCCCGTGCTGGCAACGAGGGGCGGGGGGCACCTACGGGTGGGAGGGGGGGGACACTGCTGCGGCACGCGGGCACACACGTGTGCATGCAACATGGCATGTGTGCACATGGCACACACATGTGCATCTGTATGTGCATTGGCACAGATGCTCATACATGCTTGCACACACACTGCGTGCTCATGGTATGGCACGTGTGGGCACCTGGCACACGCATGTGCATAGGTTTACATGCATGTGCGTTGGCACAGATGCTTGTACATATGTGTGCTTGTACATGCACTGTGTGCACACTGTATGACACACGGGGGCACATGGTACACACATGTGCATGTGTGTATGGGCACGTGCATTGGCACAGATGCTTGTACACATGCACACACCGTGGCACACGTGTGTGTGTGTGTATGTGCATGTGCATCAGCACGGATGCTTTTCCACCATGTATATGCTTGCGCATGCACTGCGTGCACACACCACGTGTGAACATGCATGTCCATTAGCACAGATGTCTGTACATACGTGTGCTTGCACAACCACTGTGTGCACACACCGTGGCCCGTGTGTGCATGCGGGACACACACGTGTGTGTGCGCACACGCTCATGCATCAGCACGGATGCTGCTACCTGTGTGTGCGTGTTTGCACGTGCGCCGTGTGTGCACACGGAACACGCGTGTGCACGCGGGTACCTGCTTGTGCATTGGCACAGATGCTCACACAGGCACCGCACACAGTCGTGCACGCACAGACACGCACACACGTGTAGTCACGTGCACACGCTTTGCACCCCCATCCCTCCTTTCGCCCCTGCGGGCCCAGCCGTGCCCCCCCGGCGCTGCTCCGCGTGGATGCGAGAGCATTTCTCATCTCTTTATTGAAGGAAGACTATTTCTAGAATAAAGGCTACATCCTAACGTCACCGCGTCCCCTGGCGCTCGGGGCGTGTTGTAAAACGGGGGTTTGGGGGGCCGGGGACCCCCCCCCCGCTCCCCAGAAGGAACAGCTCCGGCAGAGGGCGAGCGGGGCCGGAGCGAGGGGACAAACCCCTCCGGGACGAGGGGTTGGTGACAGCGCGGGGGTCCCGCTCCGGCCACGGGGGAACAAGCAGGGCTGAGGAGGAGAGGGGGAAATTTAGGGGGGGGGGGGGTCCTTGGGGTGTGGGGCCAAGCCCCTCCGCAGCAGGGGCTCTGCAGAAGCGCGTGGGGTTGGTGGTGCTGAGCGCTGGTAGGGCAGCGCAGGCAGGCAGTGCCCATCACCTTGGCATCGCGGCTCAGCTGGGCTGCGGGGCTCATCCTGCGTGGGAAGTGGGGGAGCGGCAGCGGGGCTGGGAGGGCTCGGGCTCGGGGGGGGGGGGGTCTCACACCGGAGCTCACCAGGATTGTGCTGGGTCAGGACCTCCCTCGGACCCGATGCTTTGTGCTTGGGCTGGCGGCTCCGGGCTGCGGCACCAGGATGTTGGGGTGCGGGGGGGGTGGTGCAGGAGGTGCCAGCGTGGGGCTGCGGGGGCTGCAGGGATTGCAGGAGGTGCCAGGATGGGGTTGGGGGATCCAGGAGGTGCCAGGATGGGGTTGGGGGATCCAGGAGGTGGCAGGATGGGGCTGGGGGGCTTGGGGACAGCGGGGCTGCTCCCGCCCCAGGGCTCTGCCTCCAGGAGCAGAGCGCTATGGCGTGGGGACGGGGGCACGGGTGGGACTGTCCCCAAGGTTGGCATCGACACCCCCAACTCGCACCGGCCTCCCCACCCACGAGGACCGACGTGGGCTCCCCGGAGGGACGGGGACCGGGCGGTGGTGGCGGTTGTGCTGCTGTGGGAGGCTGCGTGTCCGTGGGCTCCCCGTGTCCCCAGTCCCGCGGTGTCGGATGCGGGGTGACCCAACACCCCTCCTTCGCCCCCAGACCATCGGCGAGCGCAGCCCGTGCGCCGCGGTGTCCCCACACAGTCACAGTGATGGCACGGGGGCACGAAGGGACGGCCCCGCTGCGATGCCACGTCCACTCGTGGAGGGGAAAGGGGGGGGGGCGGGAACCGGAGGGGGGGGTGGGTGCCAGTCCAGGGCTCTACATGATGCTGCACTTCCCCTTGATTTTGTCTGTCCTCTTCTGCTTGCTGGAGCGCTTCCCGTCGATGGTGAGGCTGACGTTCCTCCTCTTCTCCAGGTTGAGCAGCTCCTGGAAGAGCTCCTTGACGTTGTAGTTCATCTTGGCCGAGGTCTCCATGAAGGCGCATTTCCACTCCTTGGCCATGGCCTCGCCCTCCCTGCTCTCCACCTCCCGTTGCGTCTCGTCGCACTTGTTGCCCACCAGCATGATGGGGATGCTCTCCACGCTGCCCTTGATCTGCACGATCTGCTGGTAGATGGGCTTCAGCTCCTCCAGGGATTGCTTGCTGGTGACGGAGAAGACCAAGATGAAGGCATGGCCCTTGGAGATGGAGAGGCGCTGCATGGCCGGGAACTGGTGGCTGCCGGTGGTGTCGGTGATCTGCAGGGTGCAGACACTCTTGTCACAGCTGATGACCTGGCGGTACGTGTCCTCGATGGTGGGGATGTAGGTGTCCCGGAACGTCCCCTTCACGAAGCGCAGCACCAACGAGCTCTTGCCGACGCCGCCGGCGCCGAACACCACCACCCGGTAGTCGTTGCTCTGCTCCGGCATCTTGGCCTGGAGATGGTGATGTTGCTGGAAGGGAGAGGGCAGAGGGAGGGGGGGGGGGGTCATGCCAGGAGCAGGAGCTTCAGGATGGACCTAAAGAATGGGGCAGCCACCGCCCCCCCAAGTAGCAGCCATTGCCCCCCAAATTACAACCATCACCCCTAAATCACAACCATCACCCCAAATCACAGCCACTGCCCCCCAAAACACAGCCATCGCCCCCAAACCACAGCCATTGCCCCCAAACCACAGCCACTGCCCCCCAAATCACAGCCACTGCCCCCCCAAACACAGCCATCGCCCCCAAACCACAGCCACTGCCCCCCAAGTCACAATCATTGTCCCCAAAGTTGCACCCATTGCCCCTAAATCACAGCCACCACCCCCCAAGTCACCACCTCCACTGCCCCAACACAACTGGGGGTCCCACCCTCCCATGCCCTTGTGTTGCCCTTGGAGGTGTGGGGCCGGTGCCCGGTGCCCGGTGCCCGCCCGGGGGGCAGCAGCGTGTGCTGCTCCCGCCCGCTGTGCCCATATGGCCGAGCCATGGCCACCGGCACCAGGGCCACGTGCTGGGAAGGGGGCACACTGGGCACTCATGGCACACATGGGACTGGTGGTACCCAGTGCCTCCGTTGGCCGCCCCCCCCCCAGCTCTGCCATGTAGGGAGGGGGCATTTCACACAGACCTTGGTGCCTGCCACTCTGCACAGCGACCTGCCAACCCCTGCCACCCCGTGCCACCCCGTGCCACCCCGTGCCACCTCACGCTGTGCCACCTCTTGCCACCCCACACTGTTCCCTGCCACCCTGTGCCAACCCATGCTGTGCCCTGACTGTGCCATCTCACGTCATCCCACAGGATACCCTGCTACCCCGCAGCGTGCCCTGCCATGCCAAGCTGTGCCTTGCCACCCCAGGCTGTGCCCTGCCACCCTGCAGCACCCCCTGCCACCCTGCACTGTTTCCTGCCACCCCTGTTCCCTGCCACACTGTGCCTTGCCACCTTGTGCCATCCCGTGCCATGCCATCCTGTGCCATTCCACACTATGCCCTGCCACCCCCTGCCCCCCATGCCACCTCGTGCTACCCCTCTGCTCCATTCCCACCCCAGGGATGCAGCGGGAGCGCAGACGTGGGCACCGGCACAGAGCGCGGCGCGGCCGTGGCCTCGTGGCCTGCAGGCTCAGAGGTCCCCACGGCCACCCTGGTGCTGCCAAACCTCGGTGCCCACTCGCAGAGGACACAAAGGCCCAGGCAGGGACCCTGCTTGTGCCCCCCGGAGTGGTGGAGAAAAAAGGGGGCACAAAGAGCCGAGCCCTGGTCTGAGCATCGCCCGGGCCAGGCCCTGCCTCAGTTTCCCTCCTACACCGCAGAGCTGGGATGGGATTCCATAAATAACCTCAATATCCCAGCACGTCCCCAAACAGGGGATGGTCCTGGAGAGCCAGGGGTTGGGACCTCGGAAGGAGCCCATCACCGTGGCATTGGGCACCCAAGGAGCCCCCTCGGATCCCACTGTGTTGGAAGCGGCGCTGGCACGCGGTGCGTGGGAATGCCAATCTTTGGTGATGGTCCAAAGATGCCCCCGGGCTCGTGGTCACGGGGTGGGGCATCGGGGCTGGGCTGGATGGGCCTTCACCCTCCACCTTACCCCCCAAACAGCCCCTTCGGGCTGGGGGTCCAGAGCACGGCTCCCCTCGGCTGCTGGGAATGGGTCAGATCCTGCCAGGGGGCTCTGCACTCTCCCAGCACCTCCCAGCATTCTCCCGCTGGGATCCCCAGTGCTAGGGGGGTCGGGATGGAGGAGTTGGGACACGGTGGAGGGATGGACAGGAAAGGAGAAGGATGGAGATGGAGGAACAGGAGAAGGGGCAGGAGAAGGGGCAGGATGGAGGTGGAGAAGCAGAAGGGGCAGGATGGAGATGGAGAGGCAGGAGAAGGGGCAGGGGAAGAGGCAGGAGAAGGGGCAGGATGGAGTGATGGAGGAGCAGGAGAAGAGGCAGGATGGAGGGGAAGGAAGGAGGGATGGAGAGCGGGAGAAGGAGCAGGATGGAGGGATGAGGGGCAGGGGAAGGATGGAGATAATGGGCAGGAGAAGAAGCTGGAGGGAGGGGCAGGATGGAGATGGAGGACCAGAGGTAAGAGCGGGATGGAGGTGAAGGAGCTGGGGCAGGATGGGGATGGAGGGCAAGAGGAGGGACAGGAGATGGGGCAGGATGGAGATGGAGGGGCTTGAGTAGGATAGAGATGGGCAGGAAAGGGACAGGAGAAGGGGCAGGATGGAGATGGAGGGGCAGGGGTGGGATGGAGGGATGAAGGGACTGGGGAAGGATGGAGATGGGCAGGAAAGGGACAGGATGGAGATGAAGAGGCAGGAGAAGGGACAGGATGGAGTGAAGGAGCTGGGGTAGGATGGAGGGGCTGGGGTAGGATGGAGATTGGCAGGAAAGGCGCAGAATGGAGATGGAGGGGCCGGAGAAGGAGCAAGAGAAGGTGCGGGATGGAGCTGGAGGAGCAGGGGCAGGATGGAGCTGCAGGGATGGAGCTGCGGGGATGGAGCTGCGGGGATGGAGCCGCAGGGACGGAGCGGCTGAGGCAGGGTCCGTGTCCCACCGCCCCCGGCCGGTCCCGGCGCTGCCCTCGCCGCTCCCCCCAGCCCCGCTCCCCCCGCGCCGGTCGCATTGCGGTGCCCAACGCCTCACCGTGTGCTGCCCGGGATCCGCCCTTGGCTGGGGCTCCGAGGCCCCTCAGCGCATGGCCCGGCCCGGGGCGGCGGCTCCGGCGGCTCCGCTTGTCCCGGGGCTCGGTGCGGGGCGGCGGCTCCGGTGCCCCCGGGGCTCGGTGCGGAGCGGCGGCTCCGGTACCTCCGGTGCGGCGGGGCCGGCTCGGATGGGAACCGCTCGGCTGAGATCGGAACCACTCGGGCGGCTTCGGAACCGCTCGGCTCGGCTCGGCACCGTTCGGCTCGGCTCGGAACCGCTCGGCTCGGTGCGGTGCGGCCGCCGCAGCGCCGATCCCGCCCAGCCGCCGGCCCCGCCCGCCGCGCCCGCCCCGCTCGGGGCCACCGGAGCCCCCAGCCCCGAGCGGCTCCGGGAGCGGCGGGATGAGGACAGGGGCAGACGGAGAGGGACAGACGGGATGGGGATGCACGGACAGGGAGAGACGGACAGGGACGCACGGACAGGGATGGACACACATGGACAGACGGGATGGGAATACACGGACAGGGACACAGGAACAGCAATGGGGACAGGGACAGACAGGATGGGGATGCTCGCACAGGGATGGACACACATGGACAGAAGGACAGGGACACTGGGACAGGGATGGGGACACTGGGAGATGGGGAGACATGAACAGGGATGAGGACACACAGACGTGTGGACACATGGACAGGGACCACATACGGACACACGTGAAGAGGAACACGGATGCACAACCTGGGGACAGGGACCACAACAGGTGGGATGCATAGACAGGACAGACGGGCGCTGGCACCCTGAGCTGGCAGGGTGAGGGTGCCTTAACCCCCCCAGCAGCGATGCCAGGCTGCGGGGACACAGCTGCAGTGCCAGGCCAGCGCAGGACACGTCTGTGTGGTGGCACCCTGGGGCCTTTGTCCCCTCCCTGGGCACCATGGCAGAGCGGGACCCTGAGCCCCGAAACCCCAGAGGGGTCCTGGCTGCTCCTGCCACAGCATCCGGGTCACAACTCCCCCATCCCACACAATGGGATCCTTGTGCTGGCACCCAGGGGACCACGGGACCCCTGCCCACCTCAGGCTGCGACTGCAGCAGCCTCACAGTTCGGGCTCAAGGGCTGAGCATCCCCAGCGAGGCTGCACCGTGGAGGGGCCGGATCCTGCTCCGAGGGTCCTGCAGCCCCAAGAGCCCACAGCTCTTCCCTGCCACTGGCACGGGGGACGCAGAGGCTGGAGCTTTGATGCCACTGCAGGCCCCAGGCGCTGGCAGTGCCCTGCCAAGGCCAGGCTGTGTGACTCACGCTCCCTCCCGAGCGGCAGCAATTAAAATCCGCAGCTGCTATTAATAGCAGCCGGTAGCAGAGCAGGGCCATGGCACCACACAACCCATAGAGCCAGGGGGAGCGGGGGGGGGGGGGGGGGGGGACCCCAGCCCTGTCCCTCTTGGGGACAGGACCCCCCAACTGGCAGCCACAGCCCTCATCCTGCTGAAACCCCCCCCCCTGCCGTGTGCCCCCCATCCCCGCGGGCGCCCGCAGCGCGAGGAGCTGGACGGGTACTACTCGTTAGAGGAAATGAATGAGTTTCCTTGATCATTTTTGCTGCGGCTCCTCCTCTGTTTCATTCAGTCCCAGCTCCCTGCCAAGCCTTACGCAACGGGGTGGCTGCACACGCAGGGCTGGATCACAGCGATGCCGAGCGGGCTGGGAGAAGGAGGGGGGATCTGGGCCTGTGCTCCCCCTGTGAGCTCCTCTTAGCTCCAAGGGGCTCCATCCTCCCACTCTTCTCACTGGGGTTTGGCTCCCGGGGGGGGCCTGGCCCCACCTTGGGATGTGTGCACGTTCCTGCCATGTGATGTGGGCGCGGAGAGATGGGGGACTCCAAATAAATGATGACACAAAGGGGAGAAGGGCAGAGCCTTTATTGGGAGCAGCAGATCGGGCTCCTCCTTCTCCTTCTCCGCTTCCACTCCAACCCCAGAGAGCTGCTTTTTTGCCTCTCACACCTGACCAAACCCCTCACCGAGGCGAGAAGAGGGGGGCAGCTCAGCATCTCACAGTGCTTCATGACCCCCTCCCTGCTCCCCGAGTCAGCCCCGATCCCAGATTCCACCAGAAAAGGAAAGGGTGGAAACCAGAGGCTCCAGGCCCTCTCCAGTTGGTTCCTGCCACCCCTGCACTGATGGCTTTAACGGGGATCAGGGCCCCCCACTCCCTGCTCTGATATTTTGGGTGTTGGTTAAGAAATCTCCTCCCATCAACAGCTTCTCTTGGCTTCAGGACATCAGCCCCTGGACTGTGGATGGGGCCGGGTGGGAAGAAGGAGGAGGAAGAGGAGAGAGGGATGCAGTGAGACCTCTGGGCCCTGACTCCAGCGCTCTGGAAGAAGCTGGCATTTGCCAGATACGGGGAGGAAAAACTCTCCAAGGAAAGCGTGGGCTGAAGGAATAAAGTGACAGAGATGGGAACCCAGGAAGGGATGCTCGGCACAGCGCTGTGCTCCCCACCACAGCCCCACACCTCACTTCTCCTCCTCATCCCACCTGCCTGGAGAACGACCATCGTGGAGAAACAGCCACCAGGAGCTGCGCTGCGCCGCGCGAGGCGAAATAACACACAGAGCGTTACCACATCCAGGCAAATTACCTTCTCATCAGGCTCTGCTAATTTATGTCATCCCAGGCCTAAAATAGCCCTCCCTCTCCTTCCACTCCCGGTTTTTCAAAGCAGGATTAATTGAATTTGGTACAGTTACAGCAATTAAAAACACCGAGCACCCAGGATCTGTCAGATGATCCTCATCAGCCTCCATATGCTGCTGCTGGGCCAACCACTGCCTGCAAGATGCTGCTTCCCACTCTCTCCCATCCTTCTTCCTGCTTTGGATCATGCTTAACAGGGACTGCGCCACAGCTAAGCCAGCTCTACATCATTATAATTCCATCAGCACTTCCAAGAGCTCTGCTCTGCCTGCGGAAGCTGCTGCAGGAGCAAAGGCTGCATCTCTCATTAAAATGCATCCCCTGTGAGAGGCTGGTGAGGAGCAGGGAGCTGCTCTCCTGCCTTGCAGCTGTGGGAAGGGCAGGTTCTCTTGCTCCAGCCTCTGATCTGAGCTCCTCACCTCGGGAGGGTGAATCTAAAGGATCACAACGGGATCCGCAGCGCGCTCGGCTTCCCCCGGCGATGCGCTCGGGAGAGGATCAGCTCGTGCGCAGTCACACCGCGAGCGCCTCTTCCTCAGCCCTTCCACACCCACATCAACCCCTAAGGAAGAGGTTTCTCTCCTTTTAAAAAACATGGACAAAATGCCCTGGAAAGCCTCTGAGGCGCAGTGCGGCCACGTGAGCTCCTCCAGGAGCAACCCTGGAGATGTGTTTGATGATGACTGCTAAACCCAGTTCACTGCAGACCAGCTAAACACAAGCAGCTGCCCTCAAATATCAATGCTGGAAATCACTGCTGCTGCTGGTTTCTTGGATGCTGGACACTAGGAGTGCTACACAAGGACCTCCCAGCAGGGCCAGAGGGGTTTCAACCTCCAACTGCATGTTAATATCATTTAAAACCCCTCTTGGCCCTGCCGTGAGGCCCTTCCGCAGCCTTCCCGCTGCTCGGCATCGAAAAGCCTGGCAGCAGCGTGTTAATATCATTTTTCTCTCAGGAATGCTCAATGTTTGGATGCAGGGAACAAAGCACAGGGCAGGGGCACAGCACAGCCTCATTGCTGCCATAAATCAATCCAAAAAACAAAGGCTCCCAGAGCCACTTGGGGGTTAAAGTGGAAGCTCTGCTCGGAGGGAGCCGTGGCACCAGGCGCACGGAGCAGCCCCGGAAGGGATGTTATTTTTGGCAGCTATTACAGTCAGGTTTTGCTCAAAACTAAGCTAAGCAAAAGCAGCTTAAGTGCAGCTGTGCAATCCCTGACCCCACCTGCTGCCGACTTCATTTCTGTTACTGTTTCTCACCTCCTCAGAGCTGGTGGCAGAATTCCCAGCTTTCCGCAGTGGGTGTGAGGGGAAGGAGGGAGGGGAACCAGGGAAACTCAGGCTTGGGGAGCTCTTTGAAGGCAGAGCTTGAACCACATTGTTAATGTCTGTGTCAACTCAAGCTGCTGAGCCCACAGACCCAGGGACAACACCTTGGACACCTACACTGGGACACTCCCATTTTTATCTCCCACTGAGCACACGTAGGAATTCTCCTTCTTCAGGTCAATATGAAAATACCACCTGGACCACGACGTTTCGCTTGGCTGTTGAGCTTCTGTCCCTCATGGCTGAAGAGGACACTCATCTCCAGTGCTGTTTCCAAGGGAAGGAGGTGAGGTTTGCTTCCCATCACTCCAGTGCTCACCACTTGAAGAAGACCAGCCCAGCCAGAGCCGTGTAGCCCAGCACCAGGAAGAGAACCTTCAAGAGACGATTGTTCTTGTCCTCCAACTCCTTCGCAAGGATCTCAAAGAAGGTGATGAACAAGAAAGTGCCCCCTGCGACCCCTTGCAGGAGCAGGGAAGTAACGTTGCTGGCTGCATTTTGGGTGCTCTCAATCCCCATCCCAATGCTGATTCCCAGAGGAATCATCAGGCTGACCGTCACAGCCACCTTCACAGCGTCTTTCAGCGGCAGCGAGGCCTTGGCCATGCTGATGCCCAACGCCACCGCCACCAGCGTCTCGTGAACGGCAACTCCGAGGAACAAGCTCATGACTTTTCCTCCCTCCTCCTGCAAGCCCAGGGCCAGTCCCTCGAAGATGGAATGTGTACACATGGCAAACACCAGCCCGATGAGCCGCAAGGGGCTGGAGCGGGAGAGCTCCTGGATGTTCAGGCCGTGGCTGTGGTGGCCGTGTTCGCTGTACAACGTGCGCCCTCGGGAAGAGGCGATGAAGGGACTCTCGTATTCCGAGTCGCTCCCGACATCCGACCCAGCATTGAAGGTTTCTAAGTCAATGAACGCAGGCTTTTCCTTTTGGAAGGTCAAGATAAGCTGCTCCACAAAGACTGTCACAAAGAAGCCAACCATCATGATGGTCTCGGCCACCGGGTAGTCCGTGGTCACGTTCCCCTGCTTGAGGACTTCACTGAGCTGGAACGAAGCAAACAATCCACAGTGAATCAATCACCTTTGGGTCCTCTAAAGGGAAATATTCCTGTTGTGTTCCTGCAGCTCTAAAAGGACACCAAACTTCCAACTGGGTTGGAAGGGGCCGCAAAACCCATCCAGTTTCACCCCCCCTGCCATGGGCAGGGACACCTCCCACTGGATCAGGGGGCTCCAAGCCCCATCCAGCCTGGCCTTGAACACCTCCAGGGATGGGGCAGCCACCACTGCTCTGGGCAACCTGGGCCAGGGCCTCCCCACCCTCACAGCAAAACATTTCTTCCTAAGATCTCATCTCAATCTCCTCTCTTTCAGCTGAAAACAGTTCCCCCTTGTCCTATCCCTGCACTCCCTGATCAAGAGTAAGATTGATTCATGATGCTTTAATGCCCTTGTACAGAGGCAGGAACATATTACCCCTCCACTGGAGGGTTCATGGCTGTCTGAGAGTGTTTTAAAGCTTGAGCTTGACACCCCAGAGATGCTCAGCCTTCAGTGGCACCAAAACCCCTCCCAGTTCCTCCATGTGAACAGTCAGCAGCAGCCAAATGGGATCCGGCCACAGCTCACCCTCCTGATCTGGGACACGAGGTGTTCTTGAGGAGGCTGCATGGGCCACTCTGATGAGACACAGACCCTTCCTCTCCATTTCCACAGGGGCAGAGCTCTAGCAGCCAGGGCTCCTGCAGGGCAGGGTGGTCCCTAACCCCCTCAGTGGCCCAGGCTCATTAAAACTGCTCATAACCAAGAGGCTCCTGAGCCATTACCTTCTCTCTCACAGCTGGCAGCAAGGCGTTGAAGCAGGTGGCCAGGAAGACCCCTCCTCCAAAAGAATTGCAGAGGGCAAGGACCTTCTTGGAGCGATGAGCTTTCTCATAATCAGCCTCAATTATCTTGACAGGGAGGAGGGACCCAACCAGCATGAAGATGAAGATGCCAAGCAGACAAAGCACTTTGGTCACCACGATCCTCATGGTGCTTCCTGGTGGAGGCCCCCTGCAGACGGCAACCCCTGGGTCCCTCCGGCGCTGTCAGAGCGGGCGCATCGGTGAGAGATGGCACAGATGGACCTCAAGGGAAAGGTGGTGCTGGGATCAATAGCTGTGGAGGGAGAAAAATAAGAGCAGTTTTCCTCTGTAAACATATAAAGTGCAGAACAGCCCCTGACATCCCCAGGCTCTGCAAAGAAACCTGCAGGGGCAGAGTGAGAGGTGAGGATCGCCCGGGCTGCCCACCCACAGTGCTTTGTCTGTGCAGCCCTGTCATGGAATGATCCCAGTTGGAAGAGAGCCACAAGGATCATCAAGTCCAACTCCTGACCCTGCACAGGACAACCCCAACATTCACACCACGTGTCTCAGGGGGTTATCCAAATGCTTCTGGAATATTGTCAGGCTGTGACTGCTTCCCTGGGGAGCGGGTCCAGTGCTCCACCACCCTCTGGGGGAAGAACCTCTTCCTGACCTTCCCCTGGCACATCTTCCTGCCATTCCCTCGAGTCCTATCATTGGTCACCAAAGAGAAATCAGTGCCTGCTCCTCCTTCCTCCCCTTGTGAGGAAGCAGCAAAGGGCTATGAGGTCCCCCATCAGCCCCTCTTCTCCAGGCTGAACAGACCAAGTGACTTCAGCCTCTCTTCATATGATTTCTCCTCCAAACCCTTCACCAGCTTTGTGGCCTCTTCTGGACACTCTCCAGTAGTTTGATGTCCTTTTTAAACTGTGGCTGAACACAATATTCAAGGTGGGACTTCACCAGTGCAGAGCAGAGCAGGACAATCAAGTTTGGAGATGATAACAACACCAACAGTGCTTCAGCACCCGCTCTGTTTGCCAGACCCGGCTCCCTGTGATTCCTGCCTCTTCCCAAAGATCCTGTCGGTGCTCAAAGGAACCCAGTTTTGGTCGGTGGAAGCAAAACCAACAGAGATCCTTTAAGACAATGGTCTATGGGATGACTTTGGACTTGGGCAGCCTCATGCGTGGCCGTGTGTCAGCTCAGAAGGGAATTGTGAGGGCGAGCGTAGTTGATCTCCTTAATTTGTTAAATAAAGAGAGCTACAAGCACAGTCTCAGCTTTTGTGTTGGACCTTCCTAGGTGAGCAGGTCCCTCTTGCACTTCAGAGGGTCTCACTCACCCCTTGCACCCAACCAACTCACAAAGCCAAACCAACGGGCCCTGGAGAAGGTTCTCCTGTGGGTCACCCCGAGGGGGCTGAAGAGATGCTGCAAGCACGGTGAGGAACTAACACAGAGCACATTCAGCCACACTGATGCCCACCCATGATGGACAAGGTAAATAATTGGATACCTGCTTGTTGGAGCAGCAAATTAATTTTAATACAGAAGATTCCTGAGGCTGAACTCTCCCTGGAGGGCTGACAGGATTAATCACGATCACCGTTTCTACACAGCAGGCTGCATAAATGGGGCTTTTATCAAAAGGGAAGTGGGAGATCGAGTGACCCTGTCCTTGCTAAGGGAGTTTAAAGCTTTTTTTTCCAATTTTGCAGCTCAAGTGGGAGCAAACAGAAAGGGGGTGGTGGGTCAGGTCTGGTTCTCAGCCAACCACCCACAGGAAGCGATGTTGATTGGAAGAAAACCCAGCTTGGATGACCCCCTCCCAGGTGAAGCCAGCTGACAAACCAGGTCTGAAAGCAACCAGAGCCTGGAAGCTTGGTGTGTGCTGACAGGGCTTTGGCAGCACAGAGCCTGTCCAGAAACACCAACACCAGGGCTGCCAGCTCGTCAGCGCCGTGCTGACACAGCCAACGACTCACCCTGCCTCTGCAAAGCACCCACCACGGCTCCAGCGTCAACAGAACGAGGATTTCACCTCACACGGTGACAGCGAGTTGTTATGCCAAGCTTCTCAAAGGAACACTGTCAAAATGACATCAGCAGCAACGCCTGAGGATCACCAGAGCTCACAGCTGCTGGGTGTGAAGGCACCACCCACCCCTGCTCGGTGGGAGGAGGAAAAACCTCCTTTTCCAGAACTCACCTCCCTTTGGAACACATCTGGCTCCCACTCAGGAGTTCAGAACCCCACTATTTTCTAACCCAGCAAAGCCTAAAGCCCCAAGCTCCCAACACAGGAGGAGCAGCTGCCCTTCAGTGCTCCTGACCTGGGGTGGGAAGCGGCTTAGGGAAAACCCAGGGTGAGTGCAACAAATACCTCGTGTTTGTCCCTGCTCTTTCTGACAGCTCCGCGTTCAGCACCCAGCACCGCCAACGTCTGGATGACTTCACCAGCCTGAAGACTTCTGTTAAAGAGAATTAATTCAGAAGATGCTCTGTGTGGCTCAGCAGCCTCTAATTTATGGAGACCTGGGCGGAGAGGAACCTCATGAAGTTCAACATCAGCAAGAGATCTGCACCTCAGAAGAGGACAGGTTGGGGCTGACCACCTGGAAAGAAACTCTATGGAGAAGGACCAGGAATCCTAGTGGACACAAAGCTAGAAAGAGGTTGCTCAGAGAAGTCATGGCTGCCCCCATCCCTGGAGGTGTTCAAGGCCAGGTTGGATGGGGTTTGGAGCTCCCTGATCCAGTGGGAGGTGTTCCTGCCTATGGCAAGGGGTTGGAACTGGATGGGCTTTAAGGTTTCTTCCAACCCAAACCATTCCATGATTCTAAGCAGCCAATGAGCCAGAACAGGGCCCTGGTGGCCAAGAAGCCAAGAGGATCCTGGGGTGTCTGGAAAAGAGTGCAGGGAGCAGGCAAGAGGGACTCCCTTCCCCCTCTCCTCTTCCCCAGGGAAGCCCCATCCCGAGTCATCAGTCCAGTTCTGGGCTCCCCAGCTCCAGAAAGACCAGGAACGACTGGAGAGAGCCCAATGGAGAGCACAGAGATGAGGAGGGGCTGGAACATCTCTCCAGGGAGGAAAGGCTGGGAGCCCTGGGTCAATTCAGCCTGGAGAAGGCTGAGAGGGGATCCCATCCCTGCTGATCCATATCCAAAAGGTTGGAGGGCAGGAGAAGGGGGCTGGACTCTGCTCAGTGATGCCCAGTGACAGGACAAGGGGCACTGGGCACAAACGGGAGGAAGTTCCACCTGGGCATGAGGAGAAACTCCTTTCCTGCGAGGGTGAGGTCTTACCCCAGTAAAAGCCCCTCAGCCCCCAGTTACCCCATTAAGCGCCCTTCAGCCCCAGAGTCGACCTCGTCATGACCCCCGCACCCCCAACCCCATCGTCACCTCTCGATTCCTACTCAGCCCCCCTTGAGCCCTCTCCCCAGTGTCCAGTTTACCCCAGTAAGGGCCCTTCAGCCCCCCATTACCCCATAAAGGACACCCCATTTATCCCAGTAAGGGCCCCCAGTCGCCAGTTACCCCAGCAAGAGCTCTCCAGTCCCTAATTACCCCAGAAAGGGCTCCCCAAAGCCCTCAGTAATCCCAGTAAGGGCCCTTCAGCCCCCATCACCCCGCAAAGGGCCCCCCAGTTACCCCATCAAGGTTTCCTCCCCCACTCACCGGCCCCGCTCACGCTCCGGCCGGGCAGCCCCGCCTCGCGGCAGCGCCCGCCAATGGCGCGCTCTGATTGGTCGCGGCGAAAAACGCGGCTGTTCATTGGCTGCCCAAGCTGCCCGTCAACTCCGCCCACGCCCCGCCGCAGCCACTCCCACCACCCGTCTCGGCTCCGCGGGAGAGACGCCAAATAGCGCCGGTGGGAAACGCGGGGCGAAACACAAGTTCCGCAGCAGAACCGTTCCGGGATGAGCAGAGGATTTGGGAAAAATCCCTGCGGTTTCCTTTGGGTTTCCAATACTTT
>JAUMJL010000575.1:600000-777314 GCA_033558185.1 Dromococcyx pavoninus | reverse complement strand
CTCCAGCTCCCGGCACGCCCCGCGCCGCACCCCGCCCGCTCCCTGCCTGGGCCCCCCTCCCGCAGGGGCCGATGGGAGCTGCAGCGCGAGGGAAGGAGCGCCGCCTGGCGGCCGCGAGCAACACTCGCGCTCGGGCACCGACGGGGCCGCTGTTTTCCTTTGCGTCCGGTACAGCCTTTGCTTTTTCTTTATTAAACGGCCTCTATCTTGACCCATGAAGGTTTGAGGTTTCTTCCATCTTATTTTATCCTTCTCCAGCCCTGCCGAGAAGGGGAATGACAGAGCAGCTTGGTGAGAGCCAACGTTCAGCCGGGGTCAACTCACCGTATTTGAATATACTTTAATGGGTGTAACCATAAAATGTATATGTAATAGGTTCATGATTCCACTGCTATTCCTTTCGCCCCTGAGGAATATTTGCAAAATGGACAAAGCCAACAGCCTTTACAATGTGACGTTTTTTGATATAGCCAAATCATTCAGGTTCAGGTCATTCTCTTGCCTTCTGACTCCCCCCATTCCAATGTTCATTTTTGCAGAGTAGAGCAGTTAAAGGGAGAGTGCTTTAAGGATAGTTTTCAGTTGTTACAGCCTGGACTTACTATGTGTTTATTTCCAGTCCCCTGTGAGTGAACTTAAACAGATCTGGCGTGGTGTCGTTTCTAGCTACAACCTACTTGTGTTCTGATAATTCCAGTGAAGGAAAGTAAAGTTTGGATGCAGCAAGAAGGTCTTGTTCAGAAAGCAGTTAATGAAGTGTAGCTTCTTTAAATAACTAGAGGTATAGCTGAATGCAGTTGTGTCACAGCAAAAGACTGAATTTAAGCACAGGATGGGGAAGGCTTGTTGCGCTGTAACGGAGAGCCTTCTATCACTGTGTGGCGACGGCGCATGATAGTTGTGTGGTTATAGGCCTGTATTTGAAGCAGTGTTGGGATGATTACCAGCTAAAAAGCTGTTCTTAAATGGGGAAGGCTGTTGGCAGTTTCATTGCCTAAGAGTTTATTCCTCAGCATGCTGTAGGTAAGAGCAAGATTACATTCAACATTTCAGCACTCTGTACGTTATTTGATTGGTGTGTTTCAGGTTTGTTTAGATTTGGGGGTTTTTTTTGTGTGTCAGAGCCTGGCTATATTGCTACACCAATTGCAATGGTTCAAGCAGCTCTCTCTCTTCTGGAAGACGCAGCTTGTCTGCCTAAAAAGTAAGTAATTGGCCCTGCAGAGCAGCCTGATCTCAATAAAAGCTACTGCCTGCTTGTGTTTCTCTCTGAAAATACAGATCTCGTAACCCTGTGGATTTCAGAGTTACCTCCCAGTGCAAGGAAGATAATTCACCACAAGCTGATTTAAAGCCATTTACTCATCATTTGCCTTTCAGTTTGAAAGGATGTAGTCACAGGTTTTTGTAATGCTTTTGCAGTATCTATTGCATCAACGTCTATATTTTCAGTGAAAGGAATGGTTTCTGTTGAGTTTGCTGGATGACAAAATGTACCTATGACTATAACCAGCCTGCCAAATTCCTCCTGTGCTCTCCTGTGGGACAAAGTGGCTTTTTCTTTCTTAGGCAGGGAAACACATCTTTGACTTAAAAAATAGCCGTCGCTCAGTCGCTCTGCTACTAATGCTTTCCTCTTCTCATTTTTATTAACAGGGGTGGTGTGTATTCTCCAGGAGCTGCCTTCTCTAAAACAAAACTGATTGATCGCCTGAACAAACGTGGTGTTGAGTTCTCTGTTATTAGCAAGCCTGAAGTCTGAAGTCAAAACGTAACACCTTTCCTGGGTCTAACTCCAATAAAACTCATTTGGCTGTAAACGCCTAATCATGAAACAGTTCCACTGTGCTATTGGTGACAGCAGAAACAAAAAAAAATTGATTTAGAAATCATAATATTCCTTGCTATAGGGAGCAAACCGATGCGGGTACTGAGTTGTAATTCACAAGCATATTAAATGAGTACTAGGTACTAGTTCTAGAATTTTGGTTAATCTCTTTCATCTAAGTTACTGCTTAACCCCTAGAGCATCTGCTTCGCAACCACAGGCTTCTCACTTCCCCCTATTCCCCAACTGATAAAAGCAGGCAGGGCCTGGATAACAAGTGCCTTAGCAGATGAAACCACTAGTTACTCCTCCAGCCTGTTGGGGATAGGTGCCATGACTTTGCACTCTTCCTATTGTCGGAGGGGCCAGAGTGAAATAAATGATAGCTGTTGTTTCTCAGAGTTTTTGTCTTTCTGCCACCAGCACCACACACACACACACACACACACACACACCCCCGTTATTGTAAAGATCTGCTGACCCTGTACTGTTGTCTTAAAGGTATGCAGAGACCCTCGTCCTTGCTAGCTTGCCTGCACTGAGCTGTACTGGAAAAGGAGAGAAAAGAGACCACAACCAGCAGGGTTTGTCCGTATGACCGTTTGTGGCAGGGTTGTGGAGCACTTTGAAAGCACAGAAGGCATAGACACAGACACACACCTATAAGTGAGGCAGCAACATTTTTATTCATTCTGTAAATTTACTCTACCCGGAACATTTTCATGAAAATTTTGTGAGTGGTGTCAGAACAAATGCAGTGTGCAACTCCACGTCAGGGCGAGGACGTCTTACGGCTGGTGGTTCTGTAGCTCTAGAATTCAAAAGAAAATGTAACAGACTTTCATTTCCCTGAAGTCCAACCATATCAGAGTTCAAGTTCATTTGACCATACCAGCTGTGTGCAAATCATCAGACAACTTCTAGCCTCACTTTGGCTCATCATAGTTCTGACGACTTTTAAGTAAAAAAGGTAGAAACGAGGCAGAAACTGGTCCGAGGTGGTGAAAGATTCCTATTTGATCACACAATCAAGTCTATCAGAATCCATACACCAACAGCTTGATGGTAATTGTAGTTTTACTGTCATCCATCTGAAATTCTGTAAACATGTTTACTATGATGCAAACATATGCATTTGCATAAATAAGAGTATCATAGCAGAAAAACTCTCTCTCTCTCCAAATATGACTTATGATGTATTGATTCTTAAATGTTACATATTGTACGTGCAAACAAAGCCAAACAGCGCTTTATTCAGGTGCACCTCCCCTCAAACACTAACATACTTCAAATGGATTTTTCTTTCTCCAAACACGTAGCCCAAGACTAACCTTTGTTAAAAGGCTGCTTTTCAATCCTACTGTGGCAATCTCTTTGTCTGCTTGTCTCCCATGCGTGCTTTTCCAGCCTTGGACAATCTGTTACTGGTGGTAGTTGCTCTTACACACACATTTCTTCCTCTAGCTTGTCTTATTGCGGTTTGTAATGGTTTTGGTCCTGAGATTGTAAAGAAAGAGGGGAAAAAATATCAGCCTTGTGTAATCAAAGTGATGGTTAGTTGTCCATTATATTCCACACCCTAAAAATTACCTTCTCTTAAGAGCCATGAAGGACAGCTGTATGGCTTGGCCCTTTCAACAGCCAGCTTCCTTTGTACTCTGGGAAGGACTTTGCCAGAGTGTTCCGGTATAGAAGTTGTGGCAGCTGCTGCCTCTCTCAAGCGAGGATTACGATCGTTCTGACGAATGAAAGGTGTGAGGCAAAAAGTTAACTAATTACAAGAAGTTCATTGCACAGAACTATCTCTGCTACTTCTAATTAGTGAATAAGCGTCCTGTACAGATCCGGCCATCAGCGCAGGCCATTTTCACCTGGTACTCTGAGCGAAGTCAGAGGGAGACTGGGTTAATAACAAGAACGTACAGCTCTAAGTTTAAACAAGTCTGGCACTCTGCGGGACCTTGTTCTGATACACCTGAGAGCACCTGCAGTTTTCAAGTGCCTTGCAAAATAGCAGGCTTTCCCTTGTTTTTTCCTGAAACACCGGTGTCTGAGATGACTGAATATACAGAGCGACTGCAAATGGCATTAGACAAATTGATGTGATTATTAAAACAAGCAAGAAAAAGCTACCTAACACACCTGGCTGGATGACAGTTTTCCAATGCATGACCTAAAACTTCCAAAACCACCTTCTAATTTTGAGTCTGATATCAAATATCTAATTAAGGGTAATACATTTGTAAGACCAACAATTTATCCCGTTACCCTTAGAGAAACCCAATGAAATACAAATATAAAAGTGCTTGCTTGGAAGCAAAAAATGCTCATGTCTTAGTCTTGCCATTTTAAGCTATTTTAACCTGAAGAGAGCCAGGTCCTAACCACAAAATTGTATTCTGGATAAGGAATCAGAAAGAAATAGCCTTTGATTTCTGTAAGGCATCCAAAAAGTTTAGCTTTAGATATTGAAATACTTCCATTATAAACTCAGGCTCGCCCTTGAGTCAGTGGAGCTACCTGCTGGACATTCAAAGCATCCAGTGCTTAACTGCTGGAGCAACTAAATTCTGTTGGTTTTCTTACTCATTTCCAGAGTATGTAAACCAATGTAAATTATGGTGCTCTTACAATACAACTGAGCGCTGAATGATTAAAACTGGATCTAAACCAGCATGCAGATCCCTCACCGGTGGTGCCACTTTCTGACCCCCGTTTTGGGAGACATATTCTAAGACAGCTCGGTGCTACCATTGTTTTCAAAGCCCTTGCTCTCTAGGCTCCCCTCTTGGGTTAGGCAAGAACCAATTGCTCTTAATTGTGTGTATTTCAGCAGCTTAAAAATGAAGTATCTGCGCAATGACTTTCCTCTTCTCTCTTTTTACTACTCTGTGTGCCTGCGCTTTCAGCTGTGCCGGAAAAGTGAATGATTTCAGCAAAACCCCTGTACTTGTAAGGCACTGTTAGAAATACTTCTGTTCTGAAGCAGCAGGTTTCAGTACATTATTCTAGCAAGAAGCCATTTGCTACCGATATGGGTGCTTTAAAAAATGACAAACTGTTTAAATTTTGAGAAAAACTAAAGGGTCTTCTTACCTTTGACATTTCTTAGTAAAGCCATTTCCTCATATTAGAAAAGACCTCGCAACAAAACACTAAAAACCAACCATAAAAAACCAAGCTCCTGTCTACGACTTAATTCTAAGCTAATGTTTCCGCTAGCATTGTGTTTGAAGTATAAATTAAAATATAAATTCATTAACACGTAGGTGACAAACATTTAAGAACGTTTGTGTGGCTATAGTGAAGTTGTAATAAAAATATCATTGCGTGTTTGTAGATTTCGTCAATGCTTTCTAGCAAATAGACATCCAGCAGTGCCTGAAGGGAAAAACTAAAAGTTTTTCAAACTCTCCTGTCTTTCGTAAATCACTGGCTTTTGGTTGGGGTGGGGTGTTTTCAGTGAACACAGCACTCACATGCAAATTAGGAGGGGGATATTTCCCAGTTCCTCCTTCATCTCTCTGCCACAACTTCATAACTTGGTCTCCTAACAGCGAAACGAAGTCAGAGATCTTCAAGCAGCCAGAATGCCATTTTCCTCTGGAACAAAAAGTGGCAAGGATTTGGACAGAGTAAAACACAAATTCTAGCCTCGCAGTGCAACGGAGTTCATCCAGTCAAAACAAAACCAGAAAGCTCCCATGAGTCAAAGAAAGTAACAAACGTACAAAGGCAGGATTGTTGCATGCGATGCACATGAAAGAAATTGCTGAGTCAGATGAAAGATGTTTGTTAGATCATACTGAACCAATAAAGGACTTCAAAACGGAAATGACACAGATCATTACCAAGATGGATATCTGATCTTTGAAAATTACATTTTCCAAAAGTCCATCACAGTCTTCTGCTCACTGTGACGCTACCCTTTAATTTACCAATGACAAAAAGCAGCAAAAGCACACTAACTTCTGTGGGCTTCTAAGGAACACGTGAGCCTAAACGTAAGTTCCTTGGGAAGTAAGGTCAGTAAGATGAACTCTGAAGTCAATATCTAACACACTGCAGCTTCCACCATAACCCATCTTGCTGCATCTTCTTCAGAGTGTCATAGCCCAAGCTTCCTTAGGTCTTTATTGAGTTTTCAGTACAATTTCAAAGAAGAAACTGTTGTCATCTAATCCAAGGCATATGTCATCTCTAGGCTAATAAGCTACTCCAGGGAAGAGAGGTTACGTCAGGAAGTACCTTTTATTCAAAGGCCAGCAGAGTGCTAGGTGTGCCGACTACGTGGAACTCGGGCTGTCTTACTAAATTACACAAATGGACCTGTGAGTAGGAGATTTAGGCCAAAACAATTATTGCCACCTCTTACTAGTCAATAAAAGGGTTTTTTAAGCATGCCTCTTTCTGTGTCCAAAACAGTAGTTCTGTGAACGCTGTGCTTTGCTGCACTGGAGGTGAATGATCCTGTCCTAATCACATGATCTTTTTCAGTGTTACAGACTGACAAATGATTTAAGTATGCCACTATATCGAGAAATGGTGCTAGGCAGAGGTATACGTAACCATTTCAACACAGGAAAGTAACCTCAGCGTTCAACACATGTGCATCACTGAAGTCAAGAGGATGACCGGCAAATGCATTAAGCAGAGCAAATACGAGAGTTGACATAAAAGCCATTCCCTTCCACTGCAGGATTTGCAGTGGATGTATGCCAGAGTTGTGGGCTCACCTTGACAAATGCTTCGGTTTCTGTTGCTGACCAGTATAGAAGGTTTGAAGCAGAGGGTCACTGTAGAAAGGTGTAGATGAAAGTGTGGCCTCATCTACAGGCAATAAAGCAAAAGCAAGTTAAACCAAAACTGTTGGCTAAAAAAGATCAAAGGTCATACAAGCTAAGCATCAAGAAGCACAGACAAGCCTCCAACTGTGAAAGAAGCCAGTCCTGTTTCTGCCTTTGCTACAAGAGATGTGAGACACAACTCAATTCTGTCTTGTCTCGAGTACCGTTTCAAGTTTGCAGTAGATGTAGCATTCCAAACTTGTAGCGTAAGCTGAAATTCACTGTCAGAGCAAAGCAGTTCTCAAAGGGAATGTTTTTTAAACATGTCATGTGAACATTTGTAAGACAATTAAGGCTGACAATAGAATTTATAATCCATCCAAATTAGCCAGTATTTCCCACAGTAAATCCCCAAATATTTCAATCTGTGCACATAAGCAACTCCTTGAAGTCAAAGGCTTACTGCTATTTCCAAGAAGTATCTGGGCAAGAAACTGCTTACATTATTCTACACTGTGCATTTGAAAAACCTCTAAAATCTCACTTTCACCAGGAGAACTTCAGCATACTTGTTTGTCACTGAACCAACATTACTTGTTATTGAGAAAACATTTACAGAAGCGCGGCCAAGAATGTGTTCATGGGCATCACTTGCTGGACAGTCTCCTTGTTACCAATGCATTACAGCTTATGCTTACCTGAACCCTCTGGATAAACAAGCTGACCGATGACCACTTTTGCATAAAAAGAGTAGTTGGTAGCTAACAGCTGCTTTATTGTCAAGTCCGCAAAACCTGAAACAAGGCATCGGATGATTTTTGTTATGCAATTCCTTTCATTTTTACAAAACTTCCTTCATCATACTAAATAGAAAGGATAAAAACACAGTAGAAATCTCTGTCTTTGCTTTTTTCGCTGTGATTTGAAGGAAAAAAACACAATCACCACCAAAACAAAAAGCAACCCCTGCAAAGAACCAGATTCGCTAAAGGTTAAATAAGAAAAAATTAAAGCCTGAACTACCAACTACCCTCATGAATAAGAAATCTGTTTTTCATGTAGCAGAAATTTTTCCTGTAGCAAAGGGGTATTTTTTTACCCTCAATACACCAAGAGAAACAGATCATAGAAAAGCTACAGAAACTTAAGTGACTTGCTTGACAAGTCACTCATTTACACTTCCTTCATATCTTCAGTACTTCCAATACAAGGTTTGCATGCAATTACCGATTGTTATCAAAGGACAGAAAACATTAATTCTCAGCATTGCTGCTTTGAGTTGCTGTGATTTCAGCCCAGCTGCTTACACAGCTTCTTGCTGCGTGTCGCCTCCTTCACCCACTTGCATGAACTCCCCCAGAAACTCTTCCCCTGAAATCAATGACTATTAAGTGGCGGTTACAACTTCTCCTAGCTAAATCTGACTGTCTTCCAATCATCAGTAACAACTAAAGCCGATGTTTCCACAATTATAACCCAAGCATCATTCCAAATCTTACTAAAACATACCAAAGGTTTAGCAATACTATTAGACAAACCTTTTTCAGGAAGCTCTCGTTCTTCCCTTCGAATACAGTTTAAGACTGTGCTAAGGTTGCTCAAGACACGCTGGCAATCCCGAAGAGACTGTAACGTGATTGGCTCAATGAATTTGCAGGAGCCATCAAACAGCGGAGCACCTTTAAAGAAAAGATATTAAATCATTAGCTACCGAGTAAGTTCAGAGTTTCAGAGTACACACATGCAATATCATACACCAGCAAGTGTATAGAAAGAATTTTTTTTTACATTTGCAGGCTGACTACACTCGTACTCACATATTTGGTCAAATTCATATTTTGTATAGACCACTTTGTTCCATGCGCAGTCCCAAACAAATTGTAAATTCTCTGCAGAATTTGGCTGCTCTTTAAAAGAAGAGAACAGAAACAAAATTAATCAACAAGTTCAAAATAAAACATACATAAGAGAAAAGCTGCCTTAGAACTCTTACTTTCAGATGCCCAATGTTTAATGCATCCCATCAGGAGCTGGAAGGAACCTGTCTCGACAGCCGCAGACACCATCGCCTCTAACTGCTCCTCCTAAGCAGGACAGGCAAAATAAAATGAGAACATTCCACGCCTTCACCAGCTGAAGCATCAACAGTACAAGTCTCTGAACGATATCATCACAATTCAGCAAAGGTAATGAAAAAAACATCTTGAGTTCCAAAGTCATTTCCAAACCAAAGCTGATACCAGCACCTCTAATTTGAATGTTAAGGGTCTACATCAGGCTTGCAATGCAAAGCGCCCAGGGGCTAGGTCAACCTGCCGAGACATTTATTTTAGCTACCGCACTGTGCAGAACTGCTATTTGCCCTAACACACTTCCACAGATCTGGTGAAGAATCCAGCAGACAGGAAGATGAGGGCAGAGGGAAGACTGCTCCCCTCTTCCTACTGATTGCCCTACTGTATGCTGACTAGCTGACCATTTGGCTTAGAGCCTGCCTGCGTGAGGATGCGCGGTTGGTCACAAAGGCTCCATCTCTCATGAAACTGTTCTGATGAGAGAGAAAGGCTGGTGCCCTGCAAATGGAAGACCTATGCCAGGGGAGGGGGAAGGCACTACGGTGGGATAAAGCACACAGAAGGGAAAAAGGTGATGAAAGTGTTGCAGTCACAAGAGAGCAGTGTAAGAGGAGTAAATTGGGCTGCTGTAGCACCAAGCAACAGCTACGCAGGGGAAGAATCGCTTTGAGAGGATGCAGAAAAGCCTTCCAATGAAGGGAGAATGAGGAGAAGCAGTGATGAAATTATCAGGCAGAGCTGACAGCAGTCATTGTTTACTACAGCCCACTGCTCGGAAGCAACGATCATGTCTAGTGCTGCAAGTCAATGTTTGCCATAGTGAGCACGTTTCCTTTCGTATATCTGTGGCACAGAATGAGTAGACAGGTCTCTAAAGACTGATCTATTAAGACTGTTCCCAGTCAGGTTCCATAGTTTGGGTCTAAGGATACTTTTCCTTCTGCTAATGGAAGTCAACACCTGCATTTCACTGTAACATGCCAACAATATGAAAATCAGACCATCTTGTCCTGTAGCCTCTAGAGTCCTGTCAGACAGGATGGATGCGTTTTCCCCTTGATTCCCTGAAATGCACTCGCCTGACTCAAGCTGGATGGCTGGGCACCAGCAAGTCTTGGGGACAGCAAGCCAGATACAGGACACCTCTCTTAGCTATCATGAATGGCTTTCCTGATTGAAGGACCGGTTTGCTTTTATAAAATTTAGGGTCTGAAGCATCAACCAAAACGGCAGCAAACTGACAGTTACAGTTGACAGAAAACTGACCTGTAAATACAATCAGCCCTTGCAATGCTCAGTTAGGTATTTTCTAGCTTCTCTGTCAATACAGAGGCCTTTCTTTTTCCCTCAACGCTGACACAAAATACATTCGACATCAGCTAAAGTAGCACACAGCTTTAAGTCACACTTTGGAAGCTCCATTCTATGCTTGCTTGTGGAAAAGCTGCTTAATGTTGGAAATATGTAGTGAGCTGAAACTTCATTCAAAAGTAGTGTTCACAATCTGTGCAGTGGCTCGGAAGTTATACTGTGCCCAAGTTGGGGAGAAAAAAAATCCATTTCTTCTCAAACATTTACATCATTTCTCATTTTCTCCATTCTGTCGTCCTTTTTCAAGGTAATCAGGGATCCAAACCCCAGCTTGTGCCCATGCAGGGACTTCAGCAGATGAGTAATGACGATGTATCAGCTTTTCTCAACAGCTCTGTTCTTGGTCCTCCAGCAATGTTGTATTCCTTTCTAGACAGTCCGGCCCTGATTGGGCTTCAACAGCAGACAATGGGAGTTTTACAGTCCAAACAGTGGACCTAAAACATTACTACTTGCATGAGACCGGCAGGATACAATCGCAATTATGCGTGGGGATGGGCAGGATGAGCATAAAATGGTCTCTGACACTGAAAGCAGCGCAACAGAAAACTTAGCCAAGGTACATCCTTGACATTCTCAATAAAGAGACAGCTAAAGCTCACCTCCTTCTGGAAACCGGTGCAAGTGATGTGAACGACTCCAGAGCTCAGCAAGCACACGGCATCTGCAGAGACAATGAGTGTTGCGCAACATTCCGTACTCTCAAAGTTATGTCATAATCAGTTCACATTTGTCAAATAGCAGCACCTGGAAAGACATAACTGAGCACCCATTGTCTGCACCAAATCTCTTATAACTTTGTTTTAAAACATAATTACCGTGTACAGAAATAATATCTAAAGTGCTATCGAGGTGCTGTACTTTGAGCTTTGGTTCAAAGTCGTTTTGTGACCACCACCTACCAAAATTATAGCTGCTTGCATTAAAAAGCTGCTCAGGTGGCAGGCGAGCAGGACGAGCTCCCCAGGTTAGACTCGGCTGGTGTACCAGAATATCCAGAAGGGGGCTTGGAGCAGCCATGCTTGTTGCTGTATCCAGCGACCACAACGCAAAATAAGGGCAATTGGGAAGGAATTCTTCTGGCCTGAAAGAAAACAAGCGCATAAGCTAAATGCCAACATTTAAAGGAATTATTTGTAGGGATAGTGAAAACAACTTAATAAAAATTTACCTTAGCGAATTCGGCATTTGAGCATTGTACCAGCAATTAATGTCAAACACTCCCAAATAAGTAGATGGCTTTTCCTGACCACATGTATTTACTTGCCAACTGAAGATCGAGACACTGACGTAAGGAGACATTACTGTAAAAGACAACACATTGTTTCTTACTTGTAGAAAACACAATACACCTGAGATTTTTAAAACACCGCACTCTATTTTGGCTTAATTCTCTTACATCAGTCAGGAAACACAACACTTACATAGTAAGAAGAATAAAGAAATCTACAGAAGAGCAAATGCTTCTGTGACAGCTTCTAGACACACTGCCCCTTTTTCTTGTTTGAATTGTATCCATTCGAAGCCAAATCAAATAAACAATTATTAGCCAATGAACCTTTCCATACATGAAGAGCTGAGCAAGACCTTTAGATAGATGAACAGTCTCAAAATAAAATGTGCTAGGAGCAGAGGCATGGCTCCTTTCAGAAAGTATAGAAATAATTATTGGATACACTCAGCTGGCATTATTAACTTCCAGATTTGAATCAGTTACAAGGTTTAAGAAGATCTCCTTTCCAGCAGATTCAGAATGAAAGAACTCTCTTGTCACACAAAATAAGTATGAAAAACAAACCCAACAAAGAAGAAAGTGGAACACAGATTTTAACATAAAACTTCCACAGCGTTCTTCTCCATTTCTCCCAGGAAGCGGAATGACCTGTCTTCCCTGGGGAGAACTCATTCTCTGGACGTCAGCAAAGTATGGGCTATATCGTTTCCCCTCACAGAGTAAGGAAGAGCCTTCCTTCCCTCCAGCAGATCCACACTCCCAGCGCACCCAGCTTGGTGTCGTCTGCAAACTGACTGAGGGTGCACTCAATCCCCTCATCCAGGTCACTGATACTGATGTTAAAGAGAACTGAGCCCTGAGGAACACCACTTGTGACCAGCTGCCAACTGGATGCGGATAGAGGTTGGAATGGGGAATAAAAGATACAGGTAACATTGCACAGCAATGGAGAGAATGAGCTCATTGTTCAAGGAAGACAGCTGGAGGAATAAAGTGACTGGCATGCATTATACAGATGACCCCCAACATACATCGCTATAGCGTGTCAGCAAGCATAAAATAAATCCTTTTTTTCCCCTAAAGGAAGTCCCACATAACTTAAGCACCCATTCTTTTCTTTTTAAATAAGCCCAACGAGCTATTCTATACAGATATTGAAGACTTGCAGACAGTGGGTACGGAACAACATTCATTGCTTGGATTCCCAGACCATTTATTTTAGAATAACCCAACACAGACATCAGGACAAACCTTCTTTAGCGCTGCCCTCTCTATCAACATCGTCCTCAAAGCCTTCTATCGTCTGGCAGCTCAATAATTTCATATTGCTGGTCTGCCTGCTCAAGGGGAGAATTCCCCCCGCAAGATCTAAACTGAACCTTTCTTGACAGCCTTCCAGACCCTGGGGAAAAATAAAAGAAGAGAGAAAAGGTCATTTTGAGATAAAAACATACCTTCTACCTCAATAGGAAAGATTGTATATATCGAATAAAAGATGCATATTATGTTGCGTATACTTTCCATGAGCTTATTTCTGATGGCAAATAGACGGAGCTCAACAGAAAAACAAGAATGTGAAACCAAAGATCAGAAAAGAATAAAGAGATACCTATATTTGAGCATATTTTATGAAGAGGAGACAGACAGAAGCTTATTCAGGTCTGCAGCTTGGGTAAACAAAGCTCTTCAAAGCCCTTGCTCCTTTTCCTACATGCCATTAAGTTGGTGTTCAAATCCAGAATAATTTTATTTGTAAATGCTGCTTGCTTTTCAGGAATTGAAGGTAGATGGGCTCTTTGCAGATGCATCTTGTTGGAACACACGATGCAGCAGCATAGAACTCTGTGATTTGTTTTCAAAAACTATGGACAAAGACAATGCCCAGGAAGACTCAGCAAAGGATTATTTTTTTTCAGTCTGCTCTGACGTTGATGGTAAACATGACCCCTGCCAGCTTCACTGGTACTCACTTGGTGAAACTCACTCTTTCCATCTTTTCACATACATGCACCTCTTACCTCATACGTGACTTGTCCTGATGCCAAAAGTTTTACGTGCCCAAACGTTAACTGTAGCAGATGTAAACTCAAAACACCGCTGCCACTGAAAAGGGGATGAATGATGAAATTTGATTACAAAGCTGCTTTGTAGTCCTCATTATCATTTTATCAGGTCTAGACTGAAGTTTTCTTAAAAGCATGCTCTTTCTGAAAAGAAAAACACCACTTCCCAAAACAAGATAACCGGTCACCTTTAGCCAGTAAATCATAAAGGAGGAAGCTTTGACACTTACAGCAGCAGGGGCAAATGTAACCATGCAAATAGAAAGTTTTAATATGTTGTATACACCAAAAATTCTTGGCAGTTTTTCATAGTGAAGAGTTCTCAGCCAAAACCTGCTTTCATGTCAAACTTAAAAAGATTGCCACTCTAGGAACAGCTGAGCTGATTAAATTGCTTGGTGACGCTGAGGGAGAGAGGTCTTTGCCCCCTGCTCTTGCCACCAAAATTCCAGTTCCTCTCGCGAACACGGGATCCTTCCACATGCTGATTTGATTCATTAGCCCAGCAGGAAACTGTTGACTTTTCTGCTGAACAGTGATCGTCCATGGCCAGGTGAACTGAACTGGCTCATGAAGGCTCCAAAGACTGCTAAAGCTGGCACAAGAGAACTGGCAATACCATCACTTCTTTCCTTCAGAGGCATCTGTTCCTATTGGCACGTTCAGTGATCTAGATCTGCAGCCTCAACTACTTGTAATGGTATTTTAATACTGCCGTGTGACTATCAAACCGATCCTGAAGCAGTCATCAAGAAACAAAGGAAACCATTTCAAAATGCAAGCACACTACTATGGCCAAAAATATAGCCAGAAGCTGAACACCTTCTGTATCTGAACCTCCTGCATAGCTAAATAAACAACACAAAGACACACGTATCAACTGAATGTAAACAAATACATTGCTAAAAAAGAATTCAGTGGCTCATTGTAAGTTTTGATTCACCTCTCTTGTGTCGACTGAACAGCCCACAAGTAGCAACGATTGTTAGGATCCTTCTCTGGCTCTTGAAAAGTCACAGCATAGACAGGAATCCTTCCTCCTTCAAGCTGACAGTGGTGCCTACAGGATTAGGGAGGAAATAAGAAAGGAAAAAGAAAAAAGGAAAAAAGGTGAGCCTACTGACCCTTACTGTTTGTAGAAGGGCAGAAGCATCTTCTGAGAAAGAGCACCTGACACGCTTATCCTCAAAGTACAGAAGGTGATACTTCCATCTCAAAGAAGTGAGTCAAGGAAGTGACTACTTCTTGATGCAGCAGTCAAGGAGCAAGGAAATTCCTGCCCATCAAATGCAACAGCCTGGGTTTGTGTCCTTCTCTGCCTGAGGAGGAGGAGGAGGAGCACATAGCATTACTTCAGCTGCCAGGAAAAAGGTTGTTCCTGCTCTTGTAGCATACCTCAATATTGAACTGAAAAGGCGGCATATCTTCTGAACACACTTAAAACGGTGCCAAAGAGAAGTAGTTTCTTGTTTCTTTACTTAGACTATGTAATGCCTTCTTCTTCCAGACTTCTGGATCGCATCGGTACCTTCACAATCTATTCTTGCCACTTAATTCTTGCTCCACTATCTACTTAGCCATACAATAGTTTCCAGCGAGTCGCTGCAGATTTGCTGAAGTGAATCCCTATCTACATTTGGTCAAACATTTCAAGTGAGATTGCTCTCTCGCAGATTTAAAATCACCTCTTAATTTTCCTGCTGCTTAAGAGTTTTACATGTCCCTTATTCCCATCGGCAAGTGTTCCAGGCAAATTTCATTCACATGCATCTTTGCCTTGGAATAGGTCAATCTCCTCTTTTGGTCAAGGCTGAAATGTGGGAAAGAACTTATTTTCAGGCACAGAATAGCTATTGATTTTTCCCATCTCATTACTTTTATCCTGGACACTTTAAAGACTGTTATCACCAAAATCACATTATTAACATACTTCAACCTTTCAATGCACGGCCAAATTGCAGTAACCGGTTCTGAAAAAGAACTTCTGAGCTCTATTGCATTGGGGTACACACATTTCCTGGTTTCACTGAATGCTACTGATAGAACAAACTGTCTTACAAAAATCAGCTCTACCACGACCTAACTACCTGCTTGACAGAACCCCAAGAAGCTTGTTTTCTGGAATTGCTCAGTCCCCAGGCACAACAAGGAAACAATCTTAGTTCGGAGGGGAGAAGGTGGTCCACTCAATCGATCTCTGACTTAACAGTTATTTCAGAAGAGGATTTCTAAACATTCCAAGATTATATACTTAATATTTCAGGCCCTGAACAAGTTCTCTTGACATTAACACACTTGCTGCAGCAAACAAACTGAGAACCCTGCACCTCTAGGCACGGCCAAGTGTAAAGGTCTACTTACTCCCTCTTCAACTTTTCCATATTCCACAGTGACAGGCAGCCATCTGAAAAACCAACAACTAGCTGATTGGTTCTGTGGATGTAGCGCAGCGTTGATATTGCTGTTCCCAAAGGGTTTTGTAATTGAAAGCAAAGATGTCTCCCTTCTCTGATGGCAGTTTCTCTTCTTTGTGCGACTTCATCAGGGAAAGCAGTGACAAATTCGAGATCTACACACGCAAAACCGTAAAGGAATGTGTTATGCAATTTAGGTTGCATTTTAAACACTGATGCGACAACATGTATCATCTCATTCTACCGTCGCAGGCAAAGTACCCATTTATGCAACCCTTCTTGTGCTGTTTCCATTTTGCAGGCATTCAAAGAACAAAAGAACTCTCTGATCGAACAGGTATTCTCGCTCCTATTTCAACATCAGGCAGAGGTGTGACCTTCATAGACAACTTCTCCTTGGACTCTGTACATCGGGAGTTTGGGCCTCATGATGAAGCTGTTTAAAGGGACATCAACACCCGAAGGCACTTTTGTAATAGCCCAAACAGTGTTTGCAATCTGAATACACAAATTGGAGACTTCACGCATCCAAATGCATGATTTTGGATACGTCAGATTGATTTCAAAAAACAAGCTTATGCTTTGCCTGGCATCAATTAACAGAAGCAGAAGAACATTCCTGAGAAACAGGGCACCTCTGACACAACCTCCCACCAGGCAGCTGCATAGTAAAATTCCTCCCTCTCACTGGTAAGAACCCTAGTGCCATAGGGATCTTGGTGAGAGGGGGGCATTTATAACCTTAGGATTAGGCTGCTTCCATCTCAAATCAGTGCAGAACTGTGTGATGTCAGACTGCCATCTGTAGTCAGTAGTCATAAATGCCTGCACACTACTGTCTTCAAAGGGGGATGCATGTTGTTTATGTAAAAGACACACATTTTCCTACTTTCAAATTCAACTTGATAAACTGCAGGCTTACCCAACGCTTTTATTTCATTTGGAATCCAAGAGAAAGAATCCAAACAAACGTCAACCAGAAATAGATGACCAATATCCGTCGCCACTGCTACCACACCAAAGAGCCATCGCAGGCTCTGATGTAGGTGCTGAGTGTACACGCTGGGTCCTCCGTAATTAGCTATGGGTTCTACAGCAGTCACCTGCAGGAAATCCACAAGTTAATACTGAAACCGTCCAACCAGCTAAAGAGAAATCGTTCAAAAGTGAAGTCAGAATTAGCACATCAGAAACAAGAAAGTAAATACAGGATCCTGAGACTTAAAAACAAAGCATTATTTCCCATTGTATGAAGACAAAAACAATCCCTGTACAAAAATCTGTTGCTGCTTTCCATTTACTAGATTGCCTACAGTGATTTAACTGAATTAACTTCAACTTAAATGGCGCACCCTATTATTGCAGCTTACCAGCTTCCGGTTCCTACTTAGGTAATTAACACAGAAAACCAGCTATCTGCAAGAAACTTTATCATAGTTCAGGGGCTTAAGTTGGAAAGGCAACACTAAATCCCATTCTCTCACTGCCCATGAGCGCTGTGATGCAGGCTGTGTTTTCTTTGCCAAACAGGCATGAGGGTAAATCAAGGCTGTAAGTCAGATGAGGCAGTTGTCAAGTTGTGTGGTAGTGGTGGACACACCATTTCCATGGGAATGAAACATTTTCTGAAAGTGCTGAAGGGAGGCAGGAGCTCAGTAAAATTGACACGGGTCCTCATTTAGAATAAAAGTAGCAACCGGATAAAGTAAAGACAGTTTAAATGCAGACCAGTGCCTTTAGGAATGTGAACAGAACTTTTAAAAGCCAGCCTAAAACAACGGCAACAAGAAGAGCAGCTTGTTGGATAAAAAGCTAGCTCCGACGAAGGAAGAAGAGCACACTGTTCCTTAACATGCAAAGCAGTCCGTGTGCAACTTTATGCCAAGGTGAAGAGAGACTCTTTGGCACACCCTGCAACACATCCCAGGACAATACTGACTGCTGGAGCAGTGATACAAGCACATGAAACAGGAATGACAAAAACTGCAGCATGTGATGTTCAGAGTAGGTCTGCGTTTTACTTTTAAGAGTAACCAATGTGAAAATCAGAGATTTTTTTTAAAATTCAGGCAGGTTAAAAATGCACACCGTGTAATGTACAATTTGGAAGTATGAATCGCAGAACAAATTTAAAACATACGGACATTATGGCCAAGTGCAAGTTTAATCTACTTGTTGTTGCTTACCCTCATACATCCTCTCTATGCTGATGTAACTAATCTCATGGCAAAAAGAAAGCAACAGACCAAACTTACTTGTACCCAAAAGCTTACAGGGTATAAGAGCAAAAATTCAGATAAGCTTTGGCGTTATTCCTAAATTCATACCCTTTGTCACACAACGGCCAACTTGCCCTCCAAGGCTTCCCTCATGTTTTCTCCTGACCCACCTTTTGCGGTCTAGAAAAACTCCTGCTTGCTAGTCTGAGATTCACAGGAATGTGCCTAAGCCATTTACAGCATAACTAGGCAAACCTGAGATCTTTTAAAGACAGAATTTCCAACAGAAATGAAGCATTTAGGAAATGTATCTTACAGACACTATCTTTCCACTCTGGCCAAAAAAAGGTATTTTTCGATGCCTTTTTGTGGAAGTGGAGAAGTAGGTAACTACATGCTCTACCATAAACCCAGAGAACTTGTTTTCCTACCAGAAAAATCAAAAGATAATGGTACCATGAAACCTATGATTTTACACGAAGACTCTGTTGACTGGATACTCTGAAGTGACAATATGTTCGTGCAATACAGAAAAAAAGCACCTCCTGCCAAGAGACGCTCCAAAGCATTTCCTGAAACTGGATTATGCAGCAGCTCACAGCATAAAAGCATCGTTCCTCCCATTAAGAAGTACATACCCTTCCGGGAAGAACAATTGCTTTAACCACTCTTGCTACTCCAAGGTCGTACAGGCAGAGAGCACTTCCCTCTGCTTCTTCCAATCCAACCAGCAGGCCGGTTTTTCTCTCCCAGGAGAACTCCTTCACCGCACGCACAGTGGGCGGCTGTTCATATCTTCCTCTGAAATGCCATGCCGAGAGCCTCTCGCCTGTCACACAGTTCACTACCTCAAGGTGAGGACCACGTGCCAACCACGCTAGGTCACTTCTCCCTGGAAGAGAAAAGAAAGTTAACTGAAACAAGTTTCCAATACAAGACTGAAAACAACTGAAAAATCATGGTCTCTGCTCGTTTACTTCAAGAAAAGGACCTAAGAGAGGAAGCCTGACTTACCCAACTCCAGTCAATTATTTAAAATCACCCATTGAAATCCTCAAGTAATACATCGTCAAGTGGACAGCCCTAGTGCTTTGCATTAGTACCTGTTGTTCCTGCACTAAAGAACTTAGACTGTTTGGGATAAAGATTCCAATACATTGATCTTTACACCATATTCGGCTTGTTTTTTGTTAGAAATCATCTAAATGCATATGGGAAGACAAGTCCCAAAGCATACTTCCAATATAACAGATCAGCATTCATTTCTAGTCTATGGATTTTGCTTGACACATGCCTACTCTGGGCCGGGATTTGCACTTCAACAAGAAATTATCTTCAAATCAGCATTGCATGAGTAAATTTAAATTTTTGCATGAGTTGATCACAGAAAGAATTTAACACATTTCATTTCACTGAGCTACTTTGACCTCAAAGGAAGTATAAGCTCAATTACCGCATTTACAGTCAGGCAAAGAGACTCTACCTGCTCTTAGCAGAAGCCTAGACATCCAGATAGGCTCTACTTTCACATCACCTAGGAAGTCCACCTCCTAATCTGCTTAGCCACTTTGAGCACCCCTCACTGAGTACTCATCTATATCCTATTAAATACTTTGGAAATATGGCTGCAGCGCTTCACTGTGTTATCCTCTTCCTCCGGTTTTTATTGAGACTAACAAGAAAATGCAGCAGGCATTGCCTCCGTAACATAGAAGAAGAACTACTTCTGCACGTGATGTTACGACGGTCATAGAGCCTGAGCTGGTACAAATAAATATGGCCCCAAAAAACACTAGTACTTTCTTGAAAACTACCTTTGATTTAATTAAAAATTGAGGAGGGGTCACTGAGTAAGCATGTTTAAGTATATTCTTTTAATAGCCCAGGATCGGTGTAGGTTGTTGCAATTTCAAACTTTCATTGGCCAACCTTTATTATTAGCATTTTTAATGGTAAAAACATCCTTTGTCTTCTCTCCCAACCTGATGTATCTTAACAGCACCCACCTGACACACCTGATCCTATGACCCTGGGCTTCAGGTAACCTCCTGGCAATAATTGCTTTGAACCAAGACCAAAGTTAAGGAGAATGCTCACCTCCAGAAAACTTCCCGTACAGCACAGAACCTCGGGTGACCTCATCTTCCGTGAGCTCTCGAAGAGTTGCCTCGGGGAACTGCAGCAGGCTGCTTGTCACTTGTGCTGTTAGGTCTCGCATGTTTCACTTATAAATAAAGAAAAAAAGCAGGAAGAGACTCATGTCAGATATAAATACTTTTGAAATTGACACAAGTTTCATCACTATGCAGTTAAAAATCTCCTCTACATTGCCTATAGCGCTCTTCCTTACAAAAAAATGGCCCTTGAGACAGTTCGGGATCTCACAGCAGAGCAAAAGGAGAACCTTTGGCCACTGGGGTTTTCTGGAGTTATATCCACATCGTCCTTATTCAGGTCTCTTCCTTCCCATTGTCTGTCCTTATCACATCTCTGCAGTGTGCAAAGTGTCCCTGCCCACAGCAGAGGGTTTGGCACTAGGTGATCCTTAAGACCCCTTCTGACCTAAAACCATATTGTGAAAGAGCATTGAGAGAGCGAATTAGCAGGTGACTGAGTGAGTACCACGGGGTCATTTCTTTCCCGCTTGGGCAGAAATACCACCTAATCACATTTTTGGCAAAACCCCTACATTTTATCCAAAACCTAAGTTGCAGTCTAAAAAGTCACGAGCATAACAGAGACAATCTGTCTCAGAATTCGACTGCCAGGCTTGCAGTGTTTGCGTGGCTGCTCCACAAGGGCTCTGAGAAGCATGAACGTACAGCAAAAGGGGAAAGAAAACACTTGGGCTCCCTATCCCAACAGCCCCCAACAGCCCCAACAGCTAAGATCCGGGACCCAATAGAGACCACAGATTTCATTTCCTTTTACATGGCACAAACAAACAAACCCAACACAGAGCAGAATTTGACACTGGAGCTAGCGCACCCAGCCACCTCCGACACGTATTCTCTCACATGACTGTCCTTCCGCTCCAGAGGTGCGCTCCCTGTCTAACGAGGCCAAGCTAGTAAAAGTTCCTAAAGTCCTTCCTGAAATTATGCTCTTTTATACATTGCGTGGAGTACCTGGACAACAGAAACAGGTGCTGAGTGTCCCAGTGAACACCAGATAACGCAGCTTTCCAACAGAGCAGGACAGTACTGCACCAGCCTCTTCCAGCACACCACGCAGGTATGGCCCTGACCACTTGCCCCTCACAACCAGGGGTTCCAGAATGCTCGCATCACAGTGACCTGCCCAGTCATCCTGCCCAACCACCAATGCTCAAGCAGGGTCACCTAGCAACCGGCCCAGGACCATCCCCAAGCACCTTTTGAATATCTAATTCTGAAACATACTTTTACAAACAGCAACCTGACAAGCTGAACTGCAACTTGCAACGCATGCAACAGGCCCAGCTTTGTGGCAATGCTCTCCTACCAGTTTCAGTCTTCTCCCCACCACAAGAGCAAAACCATGCCACACCAACAAAAGCTTCTCACCATGATTTCTCTAAAATTATATCCAATAGCTTAATAGGTAGAAGACATGAAATTAATAGAAGCCTGAGTAGCTTTGTTTCACTGTTGTAAAAAGGCAAACCTCAGGCAAATCAATGCAGGAAGACGTGCTGATGGAGCAGGTGAAGGAGGAGCTCTCCTCAGCAGACCAGGGGACAGTGCTGCCTGCCCAAATGCACGTAGGTGACAGCTGCCAGCTAGGACCGGTACAACCGTCCAGACTGATGGCCCCAAAAGGATCTGCCACAGCCACGTTTAGCCATAAATCCCAAATGGGGTTCAGCCCATGGTGGCACCGTTCAGTACCATCAAGTACAGGGCTTCCCCATCTCAAATGCAGAGTGGAGACTGATGGGAAAAAACCCATAGCAACTATGTCTTGCAAGTTCTGGGGGTTATTGACAAAGCCTCCAGAAGACAAGACACAGTTAATCATGTCTTCAGAGACTCACTTTGGCACTGAGAAAGGCTGCAGCTGACAGGCATCATTCATTCACTCAGCCAGATGCAGAAGCTAAAGTGATTTCAGGAAAGGGCTTCTTGGTGATCACAGGACAGGCAACATTGCCTGATGCTACTCAGATCACATTTTCTAAGGAAAGAGGACAAAGAGGGGCAAGAAGCCAAAGAAGATGAAGTGGAAGCCATACATCTCAAAGAGGCTTCAGCCCGTGGTACCGTTCAATACCAAAAGTATAGGACTTCCCCATCTTAAATGCAGAGTTGAGACCGATTGTAAGAGAAACACATTACCTTCTGTAGAAAATGGCATGACAGCTCAGTGTTTAGCATTTAATGAAAAGTGGGCACCTCATCCCTGCTTAGGTCAGAGAAAAGATAAAGGTGAGAAGCTCTTAAAGCAGTTAGATTGCAGGCTGAGCAGCTCGCTGTTCCCCATTGTGGTTGTACTTCAGAGTACTTGGAGCACTGTGGCCACATGCTTTTCAGAAAATACCCAATGCAGCCTGTAACCTATAGCAACACAAAAGCAACAGCCAGCACTGCCAGCAGGGCTATGCCACATCCAGAAATTGCGTGCCTAAAGCTAACATCACACCGATGGCACTGCTGGACAGAGATGGCACCAACCACACCATCTCTAAGTCCCATAATTAAGTTTTCTTTTGAACCATGTTGATCCTGAAGAGCTTTATGTATATTCTCAGTGAAAGAGATTTCTTTCACAGCTTTTTCTAGAAAATCCGGAGACAGAAAATTGCTGATTCATTCATTTAAAATCTGTTTAGTGGCTTCATCTGAATCTCATCTTTGTCAGGAGACAAGGTTTGAGAAGGATCATTTCTGTGATGCTTAGGGCTTATGTACTCATAGGCCTCACAAGGGAAGATGCTCGACATATGCACTCTTTCATCCAAAAGAATATATATGACCTGCTGCGAGAGCTGGGATACTCACATATCCAAGCCACCAAACCAAACACTGCAGCTAACGAGCTCGCTCTGTATCACTGTGAACATGGTACATGAACTGCTTAGGGTAAAGAAAAGCTTACAGTTGAACAACTGCCAACTGTGTCTGAGAAGCAATGAGTTCAGGTGACTGAATGCAAGAGGTGAGGACAAGAACCTTGTAAAATGCTGTGGTGAAACTTCTCCAGCTGACTGTGGCAGTTACCAGAGTCAGAAGGTTTCTATAGACTTCCCCCAGCACTTCTTCCAAAAATGCAGTTCACTCAATTAAGCCTTGGAGGGCAGGAGTGTATATTCCCACAGGGACTGCAGCTTTCCCTCAGGAGCTAGCACGTACACCACAGGCCTGGGCAAAGGAGACCTTCAAGAACAACATCACTTACTCTCACATGCCACAGGGAGGGCATTTTGCTGTCTTTGAGGAACCAAAGCTTCTGGCACAAGACATCATGCACTTTTGTCAGAAAGGTGGAACAGTTACGAACCTGCAGTTTGAACACACACACGGGAATGGAAGCCAGTTCTTCTGCCACCAGCAGAACCTTTATTTTGAGGGATTAAAGGAAAACAATGTCATCACACAGAGAAGCCAACGTTTTATTTTGACAGCTATTACAGTACTAAACGAGTTAAACTCAAAACCTCTTCATAACAACAAAAAAAGCATCTTTTCTTTTGTTCCCAGCACCACATCATCACTGCATTCATAGTTCAAGTAACACAAGAACATGTAAACAGTTCACTGCAGTAACGTGGCACTTGTTTGGCCAAGAGAGTAGAAAGGAACTGGCCTCTTGTTCCTCAGAGCCAAGGCTCAAGAGCTTCTTTAAATACTTGAGTGCTAGCATTGTTACCTATGCCTTACAAGCGGCTCTGGTGGAAGTGGAAAGGGTTTTGATTTTCTAGGCACACGCACACCTACATTCAACTTCCATTTCATTGAATAGATCCAGGATTGCACACATGGCAGCTTTCTTCATTCTAGCAGTTTCTCCCCTAGAGCCAGCTTTAGCAGTTACTACACACTGTAAACAGTTGTTAAGGGATAATAAGGCAGAGACAGCACTCCTAGTGTTCTCCAAGCTCAAAAATATTGACTACATTTCCTCCTAGTTCTGTAGTTCCTTTCCATTCCAAAAGGCCAAAGTTAAAATAAGCACCAAGTGGAGAGGGTCACTTCAACCTTTATCCTCCTTTCAAAGGATTTTGCCACCCCATGCTGCAATTTTTGCTAGCCAGAAACTGCAAGCAATCTCTCTGTCAGTAAGCTCGAGTTTCTCTTCCAACTCAGAACACGAACTGGGCAGGTAAAGCTAATGCTGAACTTGATCACACTGCCCTCATCTCTTCCTCACCTTTCAGAAACATATAGAGTCTAAGACTTCTAAGAGGTGAAAATAAGCAAGAATCTAATTTTGTTGTCCTTTCAATTAAGAATAAACCAGCATATTGAGGGAGGAGTCCCGGCTTCCTCGGAAGAGGGTTACAGCAGAGACAGCTTGCTTTTTTTTTAACTGCCTGTTTTAACAGATCGTCAGGGCTGTTGGGCTAGAGGTTGGTAAAAAAACAGGAAGATGTGTTTCCCTGCCTCCACAGGACTGCTCAGCCTCTTCTCATCACCAGGACAAAACGCTGCTAGGTAGAAAACCTCCCAATCTCTAAACAGTCGCACTCTTTGGAGTATTAAGGAAGTGAAATTGAGTTATAGGGAAGTGCAATTTTATCAGAGAGACAAGCAACCCATTGAGTACTCAAGCCTGATCTGCCTGCAGGGAAAGGTCTCCTTTTGCAGGAACAGGGTATATAAGAATGGTTATGGCTTTGATGGCAAAGGCCAAGTGTATTCACGCACATTATCCAGAGCCCCAAACAATCAGCTAATGTAGTAACTATTAGCAGAGAAATGGCCACATTAAGACTCAGGAGAGAGACGACTGTATCCAGTATTTGCCATTTCAGGAAGTGTACAACAGGAAATTTTTACCCCCAACACAGTATTCGTCTTCTGTGCCACAACTCAGGTCCCTAAATAATGACTCGGTACGTGTCTGCGCACGGGCAGCTGTCCCTTAATGGGTATGTGCTTTCAACAAGTCCAGAGATGAAGACAAATGAACAAGGTTGAGCTACAGAAAGATAAGAGATGCCCTGGAGAAGAAGAAACCCAAACAGACAAGAATATTTGATTACATTTGGTAACGATAATGTCACTTAAAGCACCACCAAAGTTTACTCAATATTCCAGAAGAGTTCTGCAGAGCACAGGTCATTCCCGCAAGCCTTTGAGGGTCACCGGTGCTTGAAACCAGACGTAGTCCTCCCAGGCAGAAGGCACACACTGACCAGGTGAGGCACTTATGTTGATGCCTCCATCACAGGACAAGGTCACCGTCAGTTTTCTCCCTCGGGCCGGCACTTTATAGTTGAGCTTGGGCCGGAACCAATCAACACCACAATCACGGTGCCCCTGGAGCATGACAACAGTGCCCATGACAGGCAGATCCTCAAGTTCACTGAAGACATCTGCAACAAAGAGTGAGTGAAAGAGCTTGCGAACACAGGATGCGGTTTGCAGGCTCTCCTCAGTGCTGCCCTCATAGATACTCTCCAAATTGAGCTCATAGAGCTCCTTGGGGCTCATGACATTGCCTCCAAGTAGAATAAGAACCCGAGGAACCCGTGTCAAACTGAACATTACTTCCAAGTGATGGAACAGTCTCTCCAGCTCCATCAGCATCTGCTGGCACTTCTTGCTTGCCAGGTCCATAGAGGGCGGCTTCTTACTTGCATCTCCATCCTGGAAGACAAAATAAAACAAAAGTAGGACATTTCATCAGGAGGATATATTAGTCCCAATGCACTCTTCAGAAAGCATGGCCCATCCCATCCCTGAATGTCAAAGGGCTCTGTAGAGACTGACTATACTTCTATTGTTGTCTAAAACATCAACTGATTCTACTTGTATTTTCTTAAACACCGTCTGCCTCTACTTGTATTGTTGTCTTCAACAACTTCCTGAGTGCTGTGGCTCCTGTACATGTGGACCCAAAGAGTTCAGGCAGAGGTTACTCTGTTGATCTGCCAGAGACTCTGGAGCCCTCAGTCCCAATTCCAGAGGCTTCCCAAAGAAGCTTCTGTGCATGCCCCAATTCGAAAACTTTTGCATCAAGGCCATCCCTCATGCTAGGGGAAGGGGCATGGACTTGTCCTATAAATAGAAGCCTGCCAAGAAGACAAGTGCCGCATGCCCACCACCCCATGGAACCCATGCTGCAGAAGAACCGCAGGACCATGTGCTCCAGAAGATCACGTTTTCCAGAGGCCCATGAAGTGGATCGGATCTGAGTTATGTTGTTTTTGTGTAGCTGAGTTGAAGGTATCAGATTATGATCTGAACAGATTGGGATCTATTTTTTTGTTTGCAACTTTTGGGAAGTTGCAACTCGGAGTGCACCCAAGTATTTGATCCCATATTTTGGCCATGCCCAAAATATTGGTTTGTTGATTTTGGCCATGTCCAAAACAAATACTGAGTTGATGTTCTAGCTGCACCTAGAATACTGATTTGTTGTTGTAGCTGTGCCCAAAATAAACACTGTTTGGATTTACCCTGGAAGATTTGTTGTCTGCAATTCATTGCGCAGACATCAAATAACCCTTCCCTCCCTAACTAAGCGCGTCCCACCCAGGGGTGGGAGTGGGCCCCGACATGTTCCTTTTAGGAGACATCAGTACCCATGTATAGAATCAGGAGGTCCAAGAGGAACACAAAAGGCCGCTCTATTGCCACTCTGTCTGAATCTGAATCACACTACTGACAAATTCCCAGAAGGATTAGAATCCCCCCATCTTTTGAAGATCAGCTGCCACTCCAAAACCACTCAACATTAATTGTGTTTTTTCTTAGATCTGTCTGAGTAACAAACAAAACGGAGACACTCTTTGAGCGGTAGCAGTGACGGATGCAGCTATAGCGAGCGCTTTGCTTTAGAGGCAGCCGGCACGTTCGCCCCCGCGACCGAGCCACAACGGACAGCTGACAGTCCAAACCCCAGCGTCGCAGCCTCGACGGCACGGTCGCCGCCGCTCCCCCCAGTCCCGGGGCTCCCTTCCTCCCGGCCGCCCTCCAGCCTCCTCACCCGCCGGCAGAAGTAGGCGAGCTGCTCGTAGGGCAGCGGGAGCTGCTGCCGCTGGTACAGGACGTGCTTGAGGAGCTCGCAGGCAAATCGGCAGCCGCTCTCCCGGCTCACCGCGCCCGCGAACACCACCGACACCGAAGAACACGCCGCCACCGGCTCGCTCCGCTGGCGCTTCATCCTGCCTCGGCGATCCAGGGCTGGCGACACCTCAGAGAGGAGCAGCGAGGACGAGGAGAGGTGCCCGAGACAAAAACCAAAGACCGCTCGGTGGGGCGCGACCGGGGCTTGAATGGCCACCACTGCAGGGCATCACGGGAGCGGTGGCGGCTTCCGGAGTGACTTCCGGCGTCGCGACCGCCATGTCTGGTGTGGGCAGTGGCGCTTTCACCCGGCGGTCCCGCCCAGCCCGGCCCCGCCTCCGAGAGCGAGGGCGGCTGAGGCGGTCGCACAGGTCCTTGCTCCGGGCGGACAGGGGTGTTTTACCACAGAATGAAAACCGGAGGGCGCAATTAGCACAAAAACCCAGACTCGCCAATGTTGTGGGAAATCACTTTATTAAACTTATTAAACAAGAAAGACGATAAATGATTAGTAGTGATTAACAACAAGTTAACAATAACAGCTTTAAAGGCAATGTGCCTAATTATTAATGATGCGTGTTAAAGATATATCATAAAAACGTTGAAATAGTCAAATTGTTTAAGCAAAACATATTAACTTAACAGACATACAACCTTTCTGTAATTGCATTTTGCAGCGACCATCAGAGACTGCCTTCTTCCTTGACCAATATTTGACCTGAGGAAGAGCAAAAGGGTGGAGTAGCGACCATCAGAGACTGCCAGGGGGAGCGACTACGCAAGTGCAAAGGACATTATAATATGCATGAGTTCCAAGAAGCAACGTGAATATGTAAAAGCATTCAAGGAAATATATTGAATAAACATAAATCTAGTTCTATAAATATGTACCTTTAACCACCTCAGGGGGCAAGTGTATGGCAGGAGAAACCCCCACTTTTGCCTTGGTGCCATAAAGGAATGCTTATTTCAGAAACCTTAAACTCTAGTCTCTTAATTTTATTTGACTGGCTTTTATGGTAACACTACTACAAGACAATAATATAGTATAAATATAATAATAATAAACATAATAAATAAATATAATAATAAAATAAATATAGTAATTAGGAAAGATACATCACCAACTGCCCTATTATCATCATCCAGATTTGCTGTCACCAGGGAGCCCCTGTTGCAGTGAGGGCGTGGAGAGCCTTCACTTGACATTTGGGAGGTCCTACATAGTGCCTCCCGTCGTAGGTGAAGTCCCAAAATTGCCCAACTTTTATATTGCTAAAGAAACAACTTACATCATTCTAAAAACGCAGAATATCTGCTATCAGCTGCCCCATGGCCCTGTCTCCTGAAGCATGACCAAAGCCCCAGAAGGGAAATAAGGAGACAGATGGATATCTCTTATCTTTGAACTAAGGAAGCTGTTTGAGGTACAACATTCCTGCATAGTTCTTCACCTTTCACACAGTGTTCATGCTGGAGAAGCTACAATTAATGTGGCACACCCCAATTCTACTGATAACGCGACTAGGAAGCATTTTCTGACACTCCATGTATTAAGAATAGTACAGCACAATTGAGAGTGGCAATGTGACAAGCTAAAGATTAAACAATACACACAGCAATGAAATACGATGTGTCACCTGTTTTGTTTTAGGTCTGTTGATCAGACCTGGTCACTTCAGGCAGGGAGCAGGAGCCGGGGTGTTCAGGAAGCTTAGTGGGCACCATGAGCTGCAGCTGCTGCCTTGCAAGGCTGCCCAGGGAACTTCGGAACACAGCACTGATGGCTGCCCCCTTGCCTTGTGCTGGGTCCAGCCGTGGAGTGCATCCACAGGGTGCATGGCTGTTTTATCAGATGACGGGGTGACCAGAACAGAGAGAGGCAACAATATATGAGTGAGCTTATTTTACTGTCTATGCCAACTTATCATGAGACATAATCAGCAAAGAAACACTAATTATATTGCACAGCAATAATACAAAGTCAGGCAATGCGTTGAATCAGTCTCTTCACTCAGATGATCAGTGACAGAACAAGAGGACATGGTCTCAAGATTCGTTAGGGGAGGTTTAGGCTCCAGTGTCAAATTCTGCTCTGTTGGAAAGCTGCGTTATCTGGTGTTCACTGGGACACTCAGCACCTGTTTCTGTTGTCCAGGTACTCCACGCAATGTATAAAAGAGCATAATTTCAGGAAGGACTTTAGGAACTTTTACTAGCTTGGCCTCGTTAGACAGGGAGCGCACCTCTGGAGCGGAAGGACAGTCATGTGAGAGAATACGTGTCGGAGGTGGCTGGGTGCGCTAGCTCCAGTGTCAAATTCTGCTCTGTGTTGGGTTTGTTTGTTTGTGCCATGTAAAAGGAAATGAAATCTGTGGTCTCTATTGGGTCCCGGATCTTAGCTGTTGGGGCTGTTGGGGGCTGTTGGGATAGGGAGCCCAAGTGTTTTCTTTCCCCTTTTGCTGTACGTTCATGCTTCTCAGAGCCCTTGTGGAGCAGCCACGCAAACACTGCAAGCCTGGCAGTCGAATTCTGAGACAGATTGTCTCCGTTATGCTCGTGACTTTTTAGACTGCAACTTAGGTTTTGGATAAAATGTAGGGGTTTTGCCAAAAATGTGATTAGGTGGTATTTCTGCCCAAGCGGGAAAGAAATGACCCCGTGGTACTCACTCAGTCACCTGCTAATTCGCTCTCTCAATGCTCTTTCACAATATGGTTTTAGGTCAGAAGGGGTCTTAAGGATCACCTAGTGCCAAACCCTCTGCTGTGGGCAGGGACACTTTGCACACTGCAGAGATGTGATAAGGACAGACAATGGGAAGGAAGAGACCTGAATAAGGACGATGTGGATATAACTCCAGAAAACCCCAGTGGCCAAAGGTTCTCCTTTTGCTCTGCTGTGAGATCCCGAACTGTCTCAAGGGCCATTTTTTTGTAAGGAAGAGCGCTATAGGCAATGTAGAGGAGATTTTTAACTGCATAGTGATGAAACTTGTGTCAATTTCAAAAGTATTTATATCTGACATGAGTCTCTTCCTGCTTTTTTTCTTTATTTATAAGTGAAACATGCGAGACCTAACAGCACAAGTGACAAGCAGCCTGCTGCAGTTCCCCGAGGCAACTCTTCGAGAGCTCACGGAAGATGAGGTCACCCGAGGTTCTGTGCTGTACGGGAAGTTTTCTGGAGGTGAGCATTCTCCTTAACTTTGGTCTTGGTTCAAAGCAATTATTGCCAGGAGGTTACCTGAAGCCCAGGGTCATAGGATCAGGTGTGTCAGGTGGGTGCTGTTAAGATACATCAGGTTGGGAGAGAAGACAAAGGATGTTTTTACCATTAAAAATGCTAATAATAAAGGTTGGCCAATGAAAGTTTGAAATTGCAACAACCTACACCGATCCTGGGCTATTAAAAGAATATACTTAAACATGCTTACTCAGTGACCCCTCCTCAATTTTTAATTAAATCAAAGGTAGTTTTCAAGAAAGTACTAGTGTTTTTTGGGGCCATATTTATTTGTACCAGCTCAGGCTCTATGACCATCGTAACATCACGTGCAGAAGTAGTTCTTCTTCTATGTTACGGAGGCAATGCCTGCTGCATTTTCTTGTTAGTCTCAATAAAAACCGGAGGAAGAGGATAACACAGTGAAGCGCTGCAGCCATATTTCCAAAGTATTTAATAGGATATAGATGAGTACTCAGTGAGGGGTGCTCAAAGTGGCTAAGCAGATTAGGAGGTGGACTTCCTAGGTGATGTGAAAGTAGAGCCTATCTGGATGTCTAGGCTTCTGCTAAGAGCAGGTAGAGTCTCTTTGCCTGACTGTAAATGCGGTAATTGAGCTTATACTTCCTTTGAGGTCAAAGTAGCTCAGTGAAATGAAATGTGTTAAATTCTTTCTGTGATCAACTCATGCAAAAATTTAAATTTACTCATGCAATGCTGATTTGAAGATAATTTCTTGTTGAAGTGCAAATCCCGGCCCAGAGTAGGCATGTGTCAAGCAAAATCCATAGACTAGAAATGAATGCTGATCTGTTATATTGGAAGTATGCTTTGGGACTTGTCTTCCCATATGCATTTAGATGATTTCTAACAAAAAACAAGCCGAATATGGTGTAAAGATCAATGTATTGGAATCTTTATCCCAAACAGTCTAAGTTCTTTAGTGCAGGAACAACAGGTACTAATGCAAAGCACTAGGGCTGTCCACTTGACGATGTATTACTTGAGGATTTCAATGGGTGATTTTAAATAATTGACTGGAGTTGGGTAAGTCAGGCTTCCTCTCTTAGGTCCTTTTCTTAAAGTAAACGAGCAGAGACCATGATTTTTCAGTTGTTTTCAGTCTTGTATTGGAAACTTGTTTCAGTTAACTTTCTTTTCTCTTCCAGGGAGAAGTGACCTAGCGTGGTTGGCACGTGGTCCTCACCTTGAGGTAGTGAACTGTGTGACAGGCGAGAGGCTCTCGGCATGGCATTTCAGAGGAAGATATGAACAGCCGCCCACTGTGCGTGCGGTGAAGGAGTTCTCCTGGGAGAGAAAAACCGGCCTGCTGGTTGGATTGGAAGAAGCAGAGGGAAGTGCTCTCTGCCTGTACGACCTTGGAGTAGCAAGAGTGGTTAAAGCAATTGTTCTTCCCGGAAGGGTATGTACTTCTTAATGGGAGGAACGATGCTTTTATGCTGTGAGCTGCTGCATAATCCAGTTTCAGGAAATGCTTTGGAGCGTCTCTTGGCAGGAGGTGCTTTTTTTCTGTATTGCACGAACATATTGTCACTTCAGAGTATCCAGTCAACAGAGTCTTCGTGTAAAATCATAGGTTTCATGGTACCATTATCTTTTGATTTTTCTGGTAGGAAAACAAGTTCTCTGGGTTTATGGTAGAGCATGTAGTTACCTACTTCTCCACTTCCACAAAAAGGCATCGAAAAATACCTTTTTTTGGCCAGAGTGGAAAGATAGTGTCTGTAAGATACATTTCCTAAATGCTTCATTTCTGTTGGAAATTCTGTCTTTAAAAGATCTCAGGTTTGCCTAGTTATGCTGTAAATGGCTTAGGCACATTCCTGTGAATCTCAGACTAGCAAGCAGGAGTTTTTCTAGACCGCAAAAGGTGGGTCAGGAGAAAACATGAGGGAAGCCTTGGAGGGCAAGTTGGCCGTTGTGTGACAAAGGGTATGAATTTAGGAATAACGCCAAAGCTTATCTGAATTTTTGCTCTTATACCCTGTAAGCTTTTGGGTACAAGTAAGTTTGGTCTGTTGCTTTCTTTTTGCCATGAGATTAGTTACATCAGCATAGAGAGGATGTATGAGGGTAAGCAACAACAAGTAGATTAAACTTGCACTTGGCCATAATGTCCGTATGTTTTAAATTTGTTCTGCGATTCATACTTCCAAATTGTACATTACACGGTGTGCATTTTTAACCTGCCTGAATTTTAAAAAAAATCTCTGATTTTCACATTGGTTACTCTTAAAAGTAAAACGCAGACCTACTCTGAACATCACATGCTGCAGTTTTTGTCATTCCTGTTTCATGTGCTTGTATCACTGCTCCAGCAGTCAGTATTGTCCTGGGATGTGTTGCAGGGTGTGCCAAAGAGTCTCTCTTCACCTTGGCATAAAGTTGCACACGGACTGCTTTGCATGTTAAGGAACAGTGTGCTCTTCTTCCTTCGTCGGAGCTAGCTTTTTATCCAACAAGCTGCTCTTCTTGTTGCCGTTGTTTTAGGCTGGCTTTTAAAAGTTCTGTTCACATTCCTAAAGGCACTGGTCTGCATTTAAACTGTCTTTACTTTATCCGGTTGCTACTTTTATTCTAAATGAGGACCCGTGTCAATTTTACTGAGCTCCTGCCTCCCTTCAGCACTTTCAGAAAATGTTTCATTCCCATGGAAATGGTGTGTCCACCACTACCACACAACTTGACAACTGCCTCATCTGACTTACAGCCTTGATTTACCCTCATGCCTGTTTGGCAAAGAAAACACAGCCTGCATCACAGCGCTCATGGGCAGTGAGAGAATGGGATTTAGTGTTGCCTTTCCAACTTAAGCCCCTGAACTATGATAAAGTTTCTTGCAGATAGCTGGTTTTCTGTGTTAATTACCTAAGTAGGAACCGGAAGCTGGTAAGCTGCAATAATAGGGTGCGCCATTTAAGTTGAAGTTAATTCAGTTAAATCACTGTAGGCAATCTAGTAAATGGAAAGCAGCAACAGATTTTTGTACAGGGATTGTTTTTGTCTTCATACAATGGGAAATAATGCTTTGTTTTTAAGTCTCAGGATCCTGTATTTACTTTCTTGTTTCTGATGTGCTAATTCTGACTTCACTTTTGAACGATTTCTCTTTAGCTGGTTGGACGGTTTCAGTATTAACTTGTGGATTTCCTGCAGGTGACTGCTGTAGAACCCATAGCTAATTACGGAGGACCCAGCGTGTACACTCAGCACCTACATCAGAGCCTGCGATGGCTCTTTGGTGTGGTAGCAGTGGCGACGGATATTGGTCATCTATTTCTGGTTGACGTTTGTTTGGATTCTTTCTCTTGGATTCCAAATGAAATAAAAGCGTTGGGTAAGCCTGCAGTTTATCAAGTTGAATTTGAAAGTAGGAAAATGTGTGTCTTTTACATAAACAACATGCATCCCCCTTTGAAGACAGTAGTGTGCAGGCATTTATGACTACTGACTACAGATGGCAGTCTGACATCACACAGTTCTGCACTGATTTGAGATGGAAGCAGCCTAATCCTAAGGTTATAAATGCCCCCCTCTCACCAAGATCCCTATGGCACTAGGGTTCTTACCAGTGAGAGGGAGGAATTTTACTATGCAGCTGCCTGGTGGGAGGTTGTGTCAGAGGTGCCCTGTTTCTCAGGAATGTTCTTCTGCTTCTGTTAATTGATGCCAGGCAAAGCATAAGCTTGTTTTTTGAAATCAATCTGACGTATCCAAAATCATGCATTTGGATGCGTGAAGTCTCCAATTTGTGTATTCAGATTGCAAACACTGTTTGGGCTATTACAAAAGTGCCTTCGGGTGTTGATGTCCCTTTAAACAGCTTCATCATGAGGCCCAAACTCCCGATGTACAGAGTCCAAGGAGAAGTTGTCTATGAAGGTCACACCTCTGCCTGATGTTGAAATAGGAGCGAGAATACCTGTTCGATCAGAGAGTTCTTTTGTTCTTTGAATGCCTGCAAAATGGAAACAGCACAAGAAGGGTTGCATAAATGGGTACTTTGCCTGCGACGGTAGAATGAGATGATACATGTTGTCGCATCAGTGTTTAAAATGCAACCTAAATTGCATAACACATTCCTTTACGGTTTTGCGTGTGTAGATCTCGAATTTGTCACTGCTTTCCCTGATGAAGTCGCACAAAGAAGAGAAACTGCCATCAGAGAAGGGAGACATCTTTGCTTTCAATTACAAAACCCTTTGGGAACAGCAATATCAACGCTGCGCTACATCCACAGAACCAATCAGCTAGTTGTTGGTTTTTCAGATGGCTGCCTGTCACTGTGGAATATGGAAAAGTTGAAGAGGGAGTAAGTAGACCTTTACACTTGGCCGTGCCTAGAGGTGCAGGGTTCTCAGTTTGTTTGCTGCAGCAAGTGTGTTAATGTCAAGAGAACTTGTTCAGGGCCTGAAATATTAAGTATATAATCTTGGAATGTTTAGAAATCCTCTTCTGAAATAACTGTTAAGTCAGAGATCGATTGAGTGGACCACCTTCTCCCCTCCGAACTAAGATTGTTTCCTTGTTGTGCCTGGGGACTGAGCAATTCCAGAAAACAAGCTTCTTGGGGTTCTGTCAAGCAGGTAGTTAGGTCGTGGTAGAGCTGATTTTTGTAAGACAGTTTGTTCTATCAGTAGCATTCAGTGAAACCAGGAAATGTGTGTACCCCAATGCAATAGAGCTCAGAAGTTCTTTTTCAGAACCGGTTACTGCAATTTGGCCGTGCATTGAAAGGTTGAAGTATGTTAATAATGTGATTTTGGTGATAACAGTCTTTAAAGTGTCCAGGATAAAAGTAATGAGATGGGAAAAATCAATAGCTATTCTGTGCCTGAAAATAAGTTCTTTCCCACATTTCAGCCTTGACCAAAAGAGGAGATTGACCTATTCCAAGGCAAAGATGCATGTGAATGAAATTTGCCTGGAACACTTGCCGATGGGAATAAGGGACATGTAAAACTCTTAAGCAGCAGGAAAATTAAGAGGTGATTTTAAATCTGCGAGAGAGCAATCTCACTTGAAATGTTTGACCAAATGTAGATAGGGATTCACTTCAGCAAATCTGCAGCGACTCGCTGGAAACTATTGTATGGCTAAGTAGATAGTGGAGCAAGAATTAAGTGGCAAGAATAGATTGTGAAGGTACCGATGCGATCCAGAAGTCTGGAAGAAGAAGGCATTACATAGTCTAAGTAAAGAAACAAGAAACTACTTCTCTTTGGCACCGTTTTAAGTGTGTTCAGAAGATATGCCGCCTTTTCAGTTCAATATTGAGGTATGCTACAAGAGCAGGAACAACCTTTTTCCTGGCAGCTGAAGTAATGCTATGTGCTCCTCCTCCTCCTCCTCAGGCAGAGAAGGACACAAACCCAGGCTGTTGCATTTGATGGGCAGGAATTTCCTTGCTCCTTGACTGCTGCATCAAGAAGTAGTCACTTCCTTGACTCACTTCTTTGAGATGGAAGTATCACCTTCTGTACTTTGAGGATAAGCGTGTCAGGTGCTCTTTCTCAGAAGATGCTTCTGCCCTTCTACAAACAGTAAGGGTCAGTAGGCTCACCTTTTTTCCTTTTTTCTTTTTCCTTTCTTATTTCCTCCCTAATCCTGTAGGCACCACTGTCAGCTTGAAGGAGGAAGGATTCCTGTCTATGCTGTGACTTTTCAAGAGCCAGAGAAGGATCCTAACAATCGTTGCTACTTGTGGGCTGTTCAGTCGACACAAGAGAGGTGAATCAAAACTTACAATGAGCCACTGAATTCTTTTTTAGCAATGTATTTGTTTACATTCAGTTGATACGTGTGTCTTTGTGTTGTTTATTTAGCTATGCAGGAGGTTCAGATACAGAAGGTGTTCAGCTTCTGGCTATATTTTTGGCCATAGTAGTGTGCTTGCATTTTGAAATGGTTTCCTTTGTTTCTTGATGACTGCTTCAGGATCGGTTTGATAGTCACACGGCAGTATTAAAATACCATTACAAGTAGTTGAGGCTGCAGATCTAGATCACTGAACGTGCCAATAGGAACAGATGCCTCTGAAGGAAAGAAGTGATGGTATTGCCAGTTCTCTTGTGCCAGCTTTAGCAGTCTTTGGAGCCTTCATGAGCCAGTTCAGTTCACCTGGCCATGGACGATCACTGTTCAGCAGAAAAGTCAACAGTTTCCTGCTGGGCTAATGAATCAAATCAGCATGTGGAAGGATCCCGTGTTCGCGAGAGGAACTGGAATTTTGGTGGCAAGAGCAGGGGGCAAAGACCTCTCTCCCTCAGCGTCACCAAGCAATTTAATCAGCTCAGCTGTTCCTAGAGTGGCAATCTTTTTAAGTTTGACATGAAAGCAGGTTTTGGCTGAGAACTCTTCACTATGAAAAACTGCCAAGAATTTTTGGTGTATACAACATATTAAAACTTTCTATTTGCATGGTTACATTTGCCCCTGCTGCTGTAAGTGTCAAAGCTTCCTCCTTTATGATTTAGTGGCTAAAGGTGACCGGTTATCTTGTTTTGGGAAGTGGTGTTTTTCTTTTCAGAAAGAGCATGCTTTTAAGAAAACTTCAGTCTAGACCTGATAAAATGATAATGAGGACTACAAAGCAGCTTTGTAATCAAATTTCATCATTCATCCCCTTTTCAGTGGCAGCGGTGTTTTGAGTTTACATCTGCTACAGTTAACGTTTGGGCACGTAAAACTTTTGGCATCAGGACAAGTCACGTATGAGGTAAGAGGTGCATGTATGTGAAAAGATGGAAAGAGTGAGTTTCACCAAGTGAGTACCAGTGAAGCTGGCAGGGGTCATGTTTACCATCAACGTCAGAGCAGACTGAAAAAAAATAATCCTTTGCTGAGTCTTCCTGGGCATTGTCTTTGTCCATAGTTTTTGAAAACAAATCACAGAGTTCTATGCTGCTGCATCGTGTGTTCCAACAAGATGCATCTGCAAAGAGCCCATCTACCTTCAATTCCTGAAAAGCAAGCAGCATTTACAAATAAAATTATTCTGGATTTGAACACCAACTTAATGGCATGTAGGAAAAGGAGCAAGGGCTTTGAAGAGCTTTGTTTACCCAAGCTGCAGACCTGAATAAGCTTCTGTCTGTCTCCTCTTCATAAAATATGCTCAAATATAGGTATCTCTTTATTCTTTTCTGATCTTTGGTTTCACATTCTTGTTTTTCTGTTGAGCTCCGTCTATTTGCCATCAGAAATAAGCTCATGGAAAGTATACGCAACATAATATGCATCTTTTATTCGATATATACAATCTTTCCTATTGAGGTAGAAGGTATGTTTTTATCTCAAAATGACCTTTTCTCTCTTCTTTTATTTTTCCCCAGGGTCTGGAAGGCTGTCAAGAAAGGTTCAGTTTAGATCTTGCGGGGGGAATTCTCCCCTTGAGCAGGCAGACCAGCAATATGAAATTATTGAGCTGCCAGACGATAGAAGGCTTTGAGGACGATGTTGATAGAGAGGGCAGCGCTAAAGAAGGTTTGTCCTGATGTCTGTGTTGGGTTATTCTAAAATAAATGGTCTGGGAATCCAAGCAATGAATGTTGTTCCGTACCCACTGTCTGCAAGTCTTCAATATCTGTATAGAATAGCTCGTTGGGCTTATTTAAAAAGAAAAGAATGGGTGCTTAAGTTATGTGGGACTTCCTTTAGGGGAAAACAGGATTTATTTTATGCTTGCTGACACGCTATAGCGATGTATGTTGGGGGTCATCTGTATAATGCATGCCAGTCACTTTATTCCTCCAGCTGTCTTCCTTGAACAATGAGCTCATTCTCTCCATTGCTGTGCAATGTTACCTGTATCTTTTATTCCCCATTCCAACCTCTATCCGCATCCAGTTGGCAGCTGGTCACAAGTGGTGTTCCTCAGGGCTCAGTTCTCTTTAACATCAGTATCAGTGACCTGGATGAGGGGATTGAGTGCACCCTCAGTCAGTTTGCAGACGACACCAAGCTGGGTGCGCTGGGAGTGTGGATCTGCTGGAGGGAAGGAAGGCTCTTCCTTACTCTGTGAGGGGAAACGATATAGCCCATACTTTGCTGACGTCCAGAGAATGAGTTCTCCCCAGGGAAGACAGGTCATTCCGCTTCCTGGGAGAAATGGAGAAGAACGCTGTGGAAGTTTTATGTTAAAATCTGTGTTCCACTTTCTTCTTTGTTGGGTTTGTTTTTCATACTTATTTTGTGTGACAAGAGAGTTCTTTCATTCTGAATCTGCTGGAAAGGAGATCTTCTTAAACCTTGTAACTGATTCAAATCTGGAAGTTAATAATGCCAGCTGAGTGTATCCAATAATTATTTCTATACTTTCTGAAAGGAGCCATGCCTCTGCTCCTAGCACATTTTATTTTGAGACTGTTCATCTATCTAAAGGTCTTGCTCAGCTCTTCATGTATGGAAAGGTTCATTGGCTAATAATTGTTTATTTGATTTGGCTTCGAATGGATACAATTCAAACAAGAAAAAGGGGCAGTGTGTCTAGAAGCTGTCACAGAAGCATTTGCTCTTCTGTAGATTTCTTTATTCTTCTTACTATGTAAGTGTTGTGTTTCCTGACTGATGTAAGAGAATTAAGCCAAAATAGAGTGCGGTGTTTTAAAAATCTCAGGTGTATTGTGTTTTCTACAAGTAAGAAACAATGTGTTGTCTTTTACAGTAATGTCTCCTTACGTCAGTGTCTCGATCTTCAGTTGGCAAGTAAATACATGTGGTCAGGAAAAGCCATCTACTTATTTGGGAGTGTTTGACATTAATTGCTGGTACAATGCTCAAATGCCGAATTCGCTAAGGTAAATTTTTATTAAGTTGTTTTCACTATCCCTACAAATAATTCCTTTAAATGTTGGCATTTAGCTTATGCGCTTGTTTTCTTTCAGGCCAGAAGAATTCCTTCCCAATTGCCCTTATTTTGCGTTGTGGTCGCTGGATACAGCAACAAGCATGGCTGCTCCAAGCCCCCTTCTGGATATTCTGGTACACCAGCCGAGTCTAACCTGGGGAGCTCGTCCTGCTCGCCTGCCACCTGAGCAGCTTTTTAATGCAAGCAGCTATAATTTTGGTAGGTGGTGGTCACAAAACGACTTTGAACCAAAGCTCAAAGTACAGCACCTCGATAGCACTTTAGATATTATTTCTGTACACGGTAATTATGTTTTAAAACAAAGTTATAAGAGATTTGGTGCAGACAATGGGTGCTCAGTTATGTCTTTCCAGGTGCTGCTATTTGACAAATGTGAACTGATTATGACATAACTTTGAGAGTACGGAATGTTGCGCAACACTCATTGTCTCTGCAGATGCCGTGTGCTTGCTGAGCTCTGGAGTCGTTCACATCACTTGCACCGGTTTCCAGAAGGAGGTGAGCTTTAGCTGTCTCTTTATTGAGAATGTCAAGGATGTACCTTGGCTAAGTTTTCTGTTGCGCTGCTTTCAGTGTCAGAGACCATTTTATGCTCATCCTGCCCATCCCCACGCATAATTGCGATTGTATCCTGCCGGTCTCATGCAAGTAGTAATGTTTTAGGTCCACTGTTTGGACTGTAAAACTCCCATTGTCTGCTGTTGAAGCCCAATCAGGGCCGGACTGTCTAGAAAGGAATACAACATTGCTGGAGGACCAAGAACAGAGCTGTTGAGAAAAGCTGATACATCGTCATTACTCATCTGCTGAAGTCCCTGCATGGGCACAAGCTGGGGTTTGGATCCCTGATTACCTTGAAAAAGGACGACAGAATGGAGAAAATGAGAAATGATGTAAATGTTTGAGAAGAAATGGATTTTTTTTCTCCCCAACTTGGGCACAGTATAACTTCCGAGCCACTGCACAGATTGTGAACACTACTTTTGGATGAAGTTTCAGCTCACTACATATTTCCAACATTAAGCAGCTTTTCCACAAGCAAGCATAGAATGGAGCTTCCAAAGTGTGACTTAAAGCTGTGTGCTACTTTAGCTGATGTCGAATGTATTTTGTGTCAGCGTTGAGGGAAAAAGAAAGGCCTCTGTATTGACAGAGAAGCTAGAAAATACCTAACTGAGCATTGCAAGGGCTGATTGTATTTACAGGTCAGTTTTCTGTCAACTGTAACTGTCAGTTTGCTGCCGTTTTGGTTGATGCTTCAGACCCTAAATTTTATAAAAGCAAACCGGTCCTTCAATCAGGAAAGCCATTCATGATAGCTAAGAGAGGTGTCCTGTATCTGGCTTGCTGTCCCCAAGACTTGCTGGTGCCCAGCCATCCAGCTTGAGTCAGGCGAGTGCATTTCAGGGAATCAAGGGGAAAACGCATCCATCCTGTCTGACAGGACTCTAGAGGCTACAGGACAAGATGGTCTGATTTTCATATTGTTGGCATGTTACAGTGAAATGCAGGTGTTGACTTCCATTAGCAGAAGGAAAAGTATCCTTAGACCCAAACTATGGAACCTGACTGGGAACAGTCTTAATAGATCAGTCTTTAGAGACCTGTCTACTCATTCTGTGCCACAGATATACGAAAGGAAACGTGCTCACTATGGCAAACATTGACTTGCAGCACTAGACATGATCGTTGCTTCCGAGCAGTGGGCTGTAGTAAACAATGACTGCTGTCAGCTCTGCCTGATAATTTCATCACTGCTTCTCCTCATTCTCCCTTCATTGGAAGGCTTTTCTGCATCCTCTCAAAGCGATTCTTCCCCTGCGTAGCTGTTGCTTGGTGCTACAGCAGCCCAATTTACTCCTCTTACACTGCTCTCTTGTGACTGCAACACTTTCATCACCTTTTTCCCTTCTGTGTGCTTTATCCCACCGTAGTGCCTTCCCCCTCCCCTGGCATAGGTCTTCCATTTGCAGGGCACCAGCCTTTCTCTCTCATCAGAACAGTTTCATGAGAGATGGAGCCTTTGTGACCAACCGCGCATCCTCACGCAGGCAGGCTCTAAGCCAAATGGTCAGCTAGTCAGCATACAGTAGGGCAATCAGTAGGAAGAGGGGAGCAGTCTTCCCTCTGCCCTCATCTTCCTGTCTGCTGGATTCTTCACCAGATCTGTGGAAGTGTGTTAGGGCAAATAGCAGTTCTGCACAGTGCGGTAGCTAAAATAAATGTCTCGGCAGGTTGACCTAGCCCCTGGGCGCTTTGCATTGCAAGCCTGATGTAGACCCTTAACATTCAAATTAGAGGTGCTGGTATCAGCTTTGGTTTGGAAATGACTTTGGAACTCAAGATGTTTTTTTCATTACCTTTGCTGAATTGTGATGATATCGTTCAGAGACTTGTACTGTTGATGCTTCAGCTGGTGAAGGCGTGGAATGTTCTCATTTTATTTTGCCTGTCCTGCTTAGGAGGAGCAGTTAGAGGCGATGGTGTCTGCGGCTGTCGAGACAGGTTCCTTCCAGCTCCTGATGGGATGCATTAAACATTGGGCATCTGAAAGTAAGAGTTCTAAGGCAGCTTTTCTCTTATGTATGTTTTATTTTGAACTTGTTGATTAATTTTGTTTCTGTTCTCTTCTTTTAAAGAGCAGCCAAATTCTGCAGAGAATTTACAATTTGTTTGGGACTGCGCATGGAACAAAGTGGTCTATACAAAATATGAATTTGACCAAATATGTGAGTACGAGTGTAGTCAGCCTGCAAATGTAAAAAAAAATTCTTTCTATACACTTGCTGGTGTATGATATTGCATGTGTGTACTCTGAAACTCTGAACTTACTCGGTAGCTAATGATTTAATATCTTTTCTTTAAAGGTGCTCCGCTGTTTGATGGCTCCTGCAAATTCATTGAGCCAATCACGTTACAGTCTCTTCGGGATTGCCAGCGTGTCTTGAGCAACCTTAGCACAGTCTTAAACTGTATTCGAAGGGAAGAACGAGAGCTTCCTGAAAAAGGTTTGTCTAATAGTATTGCTAAACCTTTGGTATGTTTTAGTAAGATTTGGAATGATGCTTGGGTTATAATTGTGGAAACATCGGCTTTAGTTGTTACTGATGATTGGAAGACAGTCAGATTTAGCTAGGAGAAGTTGTAACCGCCACTTAATAGTCATTGATTTCAGGGGAAGAGTTTCTGGGGGAGTTCATGCAAGTGGGTGAAGGAGGCGACACGCAGCAAGAAGCTGTGTAAGCAGCTGGGCTGAAATCACAGCAACTCAAAGCAGCAATGCTGAGAATTAATGTTTTCTGTCCTTTGATAACAATCGGTAATTGCATGCAAACCTTGTATTGGAAGTACTGAAGATATGAAGGAAGTGTAAATGAGTGACTTGTCAAGCAAGTCACTTAAGTTTCTGTAGCTTTTCTATGATCTGTTTCTCTTGGTGTATTGAGGGTAAAAAAATACCCCTTTGCTACAGGAAAAATTTCTGCTACATGAAAAACAGATTTCTTATTCATGAGGGTAGTTGGTAGTTCAGGCTTTAATTTTTTCTTATTTAACCTTTAGCGAATCTGGTTCTTTGCAGGGGTTGCTTTTTGTTTTGGTGGTGATTGTGTTTTTTTCCTTCAAATCACAGCGAAAAAAGCAAAGACAGAGATTTCTACTGTGTTTTTATCCTTTCTATTTAGTATGATGAAGGAAGTTTTGTAAAAATGAAAGGAATTGCATAACAAAAATCATCCGATGCCTTGTTTCAGGTTTTGCGGACTTGACAATAAAGCAGCTGTTAGCTACCAACTACTCTTTTTATGCAAAAGTGGTCATCGGTCAGCTTGTTTATCCAGAGGGTTCAGGTAAGCATAAGCTGTAATGCATTGGTAACAAGGAGACTGTCCAGCAAGTGATGCCCATGAACACATTCTTGGCCGCGCTTCTGTAAATGTTTTCTCAATAACAAGTAATGTTGGTTCAGTGACAAACAAGTATGCTGAAGTTCTCCTGGTGAAAGTGAGATTTTAGAGGTTTTTCAAATGCACAGTGTAGAATAATGTAAGCAGTTTCTTGCCCAGATACTTCTTGGAAATAGCAGTAAGCCTTTGACTTCAAGGAGTTGCTTATGTGCACAGATTGAAATATTTGGGGATTTACTGTGGGAAATACTGGCTAATTTGGATGGATTATAAATTCTATTGTCAGCCTTAATTGTCTTACAAATGTTCACATGACATGTTTAAAAAACATTCCCTTTGAGAACTGCTTTGCTCTGACAGTGAATTTCAGCTTACGCTACAAGTTTGGAATGCTACATCTACTGCAAACTTGAAACGGTACTCGAGACAAGACGGAATTGAGTTGTGTCTCACATCTCTTGTAGCAAAGGCAGAAACAGGACTGGCTTCTTTCACAGTTGGAGGCTTGTCTGTGCTTCTTGATGCTTAGCTTGTATGACCTTTGATCTTTTTTAGCCAACAGTTTTGGTTTAACTTGCTTTTGCTTTATTGCCTGTAGATGAGGCCACACTTTCATCTACACCTTTCTACAGTGACCCTCTGCTTCAAACCTTCTATACTGGTCAGCAACAGAAACCGAAGCATTTGTCAAGGTGAGCCCACAACTCTGGCATACATCCACTGCAAATCCTGCAGTGGAAGGGAATGGCTTTTATGTCAACTCTCGTATTTGCTCTGCTTAATGCATTTGCCGGTCATCCTCTTGACTTCAGTGATGCACATGTGTTGAACGCTGAGGTTACTTTCCTGTGTTGAAATGGTTACGTATACCTCTGCCTAGCACCATTTCTCGATATAGTGGCATACTTAAATCATTTGTCAGTCTGTAACACTGAAAAAGATCATGTGATTAGGACAGGATCATTCACCTCCAGTGCAGCAAAGCACAGCGTTCACAGAACTACTGTTTTGGACACAGAAAGAGGCATGCTTAAAAAACCCTTTTATTGACTAGTAAGAGGTGGCAATAATTGTTTTGGCCTAAATCTCCTACTCACAGGTCCATTTGTGTAATTTAGTAAGACAGCCCGAGTTCCACGTAGTCGGCACACCTAGCACTCTGCTGGCCTTTGAATAAAAGGTACTTCCTGACGTAACCTCTCTTCCCTGGAGTAGCTTATTAGCCTAGAGATGACATATGCCTTGGATTAGATGACAACAGTTTCTTCTTTGAAATTGTACTGAAAACTCAATAAAGACCTAAGGAAGCTTGGGCTATGACACTCTGAAGAAGATGCAGCAAGATGGGTTATGGTGGAAGCTGCAGTGTGTTAGATATTGACTTCAGAGTTCATCTTACTGACCTTACTTCCCAAGGAACTTACGTTTAGGCTCACGTGTTCCTTAGAAGCCCACAGAAGTTAGTGTGCTTTTGCTGCTTTTTGTCATTGGTAAATTAAAGGGTAGCGTCACAGTGAGCAGAAGACTGTGATGGACTTTTGGAAAATGTAATTTTCAAAGATCAGATATCCATCTTGGTAATGATCTGTGTCATTTCCGTTTTGAAGTCCTTTATTGGTTCAGTATGATCTAACAAACATCTTTCATCTGACTCAGCAATTTCTTTCATGTGCATCGCATGCAACAATCCTGCCTTTGTACGTTTGTTACTTTCTTTGACTCATGGGAGCTTTCTGGTTTTGTTTTGACTGGATGAACTCCGTTGCACTGCGAGGCTAGAATTTGTGTTTTACTCTGTCCAAATCCTTGCCACTTTTTGTTCCAGAGGAAAATGGCATTCTGGCTGCTTGAAGATCTCTGACTTCGTTTCGCTGTTAGGAGACCAAGTTATGAAGTTGTGGCAGAGAGATGAAGGAGGAACTGGGAAATATCCCCCTCCTAATTTGCATGTGAGTGCTGTGTTCACTGAAAACACCCCACCCCAACCAACCCAAAAGCCAGTGATTTACGAAAGACAGGAGAGTTTGAAAAACTTTTAGTTTTTCCCTTCAGGCACTGCTGGATGTCTATTTGCTAGAAAGCATTGACGAAATCTACAAACACGCAATGATATTTTTATTACAACTTCACTATAGCCACACAAACGTTCTTAAATGTTTGTCACCTACGTGTTAATGAATTTATATTTTAATTTATACTTCAAACACAATGCTAGCGGAAACATTAGCTTAGAATTAAGTCGTAGACAGGAGCTTGGTTTTTTATGGTTGGTTTTTAGTGTTTTGTTGCGAGGTCTTTTCTAATATGAGGAAATGGCTTTACTAAGAAATGTCAAAGGTAAGAAGACCCTTTAGTTTTTCTCAAAATTTAAACAGTTTGACATTTTTTAAAGCACCCATATCGGTAGCAAATGGCTTCTTGCTAGAATAATGTACTGAAACCTGCTGCTTCAGAACAGAAGTATTTCTAACAGTGCCTTACAAGTACAGGGGTTTTGCTGAAATCATTCACTTTTCCGGCACAGCTGAAAGCGCAGGCACACAGAGTAGTAAAAAGAGAGAAGAGGAAAGTCATTGCGCAGATACTTCATTTTTAAGCTGCTGAAATACACACAATTAAGAGCAATTGGTTCTTGCCTAACCCAAGAGGGGAGCCTAGAGAGCAAGGGCTTTGAAAACAATGGTAGCACCGAGCTGTCTTAGAATATGTCTCCCAAAACGGGGGTCAGAAAGTGGCACCACCGGTGAGGGATCTGCATGCTGGTTTAGATCCAGTTTTAATCATTCAGCGCTCAGTTGTATTGTAAGAGCACCATAATTTACATTGGTTTACATACTCTGGAAATGAGTAAGAAAACCAACAGAATTTAGTTGCTCCAGCAGTTAAGCACTGGATGCTTTGAATGTCCAGCAGGTAGCTCCACTGACTCAAGGGCGAGCCTGAGTTTATAATGGAAGTATTTCAATATCTAAAGCTAAACTTTTTGGATGCCTTACAGAAATCAAAGGCTATTTCTTTCTGATTCCTTATCCAGAATACAATTTTGTGGTTAGGACCTGGCTCTCTTCAGGTTAAAATAGCTTAAAATGGCAAGACTAAGACATGAGTATTTTTTGCTTCCAAGCAAGCACTTTTATATTTGTATTTCATTGGGTTTCTCTAAGGGTAACGGGATAAATTGTTGGTCTTACAAATGTATTACCCTTAATTAGATATTTGATATCAGACTCAAAATTAGAAGGTGGTTTTGGAAGTTTTAGGTCATGCATTGGAAAACTGTCATCCAGCCAGGTGTGTTAGGTAGCTTTTTCTTGCTTGTTTTAATAATCACATCAATTTGTCTAATGCCATTTGCAGTCGCTCTGTATATTCAGTCATCTCAGACACCGGTGTTTCAGGAAAAAACAAGGGAAAGCCTGCTATTTTGCAAGGCACTTGAAAACTGCAGGTGCTCTCAGGTGTATCAGAACAAGGTCCCGCAGAGTGCCAGACTTGTTTAAACTTAGAGCTGTACGTTCTTGTTATTAACCCAGTCTCCCTCTGACTTCGCTCAGAGTACCAGGTGAAAATGGCCTGCGCTGATGGCCGGATCTGTACAGGACGCTTATTCACTAATTAGAAGTAGCAGAGATAGTTCTGTGCAATGAACTTCTTGTAATTAGTAAACTTTTTGCCTCACACCTTTCATTCGTCAGAACGATCGTAATCCTCGCTTGAGAGAGGCAGCAGCTGCCACAACTTCTTTACCGGAACACTCTGGCAAAGTCCTTCCCAGAGTACAAAGGAAGCTGGCTGTTGAAAGGGCCAAGCCATACAGCTGTCCTTCATGGCTCTTAAGAGAAGGTAATTTTTAGGGTGTGGAATATAATGGACAACTAACCATCACTTTGATTACACAAGGCTGATATTTTTTCCCCTCTTTCTTTACAATCTCAGGACCAAAACCATTACAAACCGCAATAAGACAAGCTAGAGGAAGAAATGTGTGTGTAAGAGCAACTACCACCAGTAACAGATTGTCCAAGGCTGGAAAAGCACGCATGGGAGACAAGCAGACAAAGAGATTGCCACAGTAGGATTGAAAAGCAGCCTTTTAACAAAGGTTAGTCTTGGGCTACGTGTTTGGAGAAAGAAAAATCCATTTGAAGTATGTTAGTGTTTGAGGGGAGGTGCACCTGAATAAAGCGCTGTTTGGCTTTGTTTGCACGTACAATATGTAACATTTAAGAATCAATACATCATAAGTCATATTTGGAGAGAGAGAGAGTTTTTCTGCTATGATACTCTTATTTATGCAAATGCATATGTTTGCATCATAGTAAACATGTTTACAGAATTTCAGATGGATGACAGTAAAACTACAATTACCATCAAGCTGTTGGTGTATGGATTCTGATAGACTTGATTGTGTGATCAAATAGGAATCTTTCACCACCTCGGACCAGTTTCTGCCTCGTTTCTACCTTTTTTACTTAAAAGTCGTCAGAACTATGATGAGCCAAAGTGAGGCTAGAAGTTGTCTGATGATTTGCACACAGCTGGTATGGTCAAATGAACTTGAACTCTGATATGGTTGGACTTCAGGGAAATGAAAGTCTGTTACATTTTCTTTTGAATTCTAGAGCTACAGAACCACCAGCCGTAAGACGTCCTCGCCCTGACGTGGAGTTGCACACTGCATTTGTTCTGACACCACTCACAAAATTTTCATGAAAATGTTCCGGGTAGAGTAAATTTACAGAATGAATAAAAATGTTGCTGCCTCACTTATAGGTGTGTGTCTGTGTCTATGCCTTCTGTGCTTTCAAAGTGCTCCACAACCCTGCCACAAACGGTCATACAGACAAACCCTGCTGGTTGTGGTCTCTTTTCTCTCCTTTTCCAGTACAGCTCAGTGCAGGCAAGCTAGCAAGGACGAGGGTCTCTGCATACCTTTAAGACAACAGTACAGGGTCAGCAGATCTTTACAATAACGGGGGTGTGTGTGTGTGTGTGTGTGTGTGTGTGTGGTGCTGGTGGCAGAAAGACAAAAACTCTGAGAAACAACAGCTATCATTTATTTCACTCTGGCCCCTCCGACAATAGGAAGAGTGCAAAGTCATGGCACCTATCCCCAACAGGCTGGAGGAGTAACTAGTGGTTTCATCTGCTAAGGCACTTGTTATCCAGGCCCTGCCTGCTTTTATCAGTTGGGGAATAGGGGGAAGTGAGAAGCCTGTGGTTGCGAAGCAGATGCTCTAGGGGTTAAGCAGTAACTTAGATGAAAGAGATTAACCAAAATTCTAGAACTAGTACCTAGTACTCATTTAATATGCTTGTGAATTACAACTCAGTACCCGCATCGGTTTGCTCCCTATAGCAAGGAATATTATGATTTCTAAATCAATTTTTTTTTGTTTCTGCTGTCACCAATAGCACAGTGGAACTGTTTCATGATTAGGCGTTTACAGCCAAATGAGTTTTATTGGAGTTAGACCCAGGAAAGGTGTTACGTTTTGACTTCAGACTTCAGGCTTGCTAATAACAGAGAACTCAACACCACGTTTGTTCAGGCGATCAATCAGTTTTGTTTTAGAGAAGGCAGCTCCTGGAGAATACACACCACCCCTGTTAATAAAAATGAGAAGAGGAAAGCATTAGTAGCAGAGCGACTGAGCGACGGCTATTTTTTAAGTCAAAGATGTGTTTCCCTGCCTAAGAAAGAAAAAGCCACTTTGTCCCACAGGAGAGCACAGGAGGAATTTGGCAGGCTGGTTATAGTCATAGGTACATTTTGTCATCCAGCAAACTCAACAGAAACCATTCCTTTCACTGAAAATATAGACGTTGATGCAATAGATACTGCAAAAGCATTACAAAAACCTGTGACTACATCCTTTCAAACTGAAAGGCAAATGATGAGTAAATGGCTTTAAATCAGCTTGTGGTGAATTATCTTCCTTGCACTGGGAGGTAACTCTGAAATCCACAGGGTTACGAGATCTGTATTTTCAGAGAGAAACACAAGCAGGCAGTAGCTTTTATTGAGATCAGGCTGCTCTGCAGGGCCAATTACTTACTTTTTAGGCAGACAAGCTGCGTCTTCCAGAAGAGAGAGAGCTGCTTGAACCATTGCAATTGGTGTAGCAATATAGCCAGGCTCTGACACACAAAAAAAAAACCCAAATCTAAACAAACCTGAAACACACCAATCAAATAACGTACAGAGTGCTGAAATGTTGAATGTAATCTTGCTCTTACCTACAGCATGCTGAGGAATAAACTCTTAGGCAATGAAACTGCCAACAGCCTTCCCCATTTAAGAACAGCTTTTTAGCTGGTAATCATCCCAACACTGCTTCAAATACAGGCCTATAACCACACAACTATCATGCGCCGTCGCCACACAGTGATAGAAGGCTCTCCGTTATAGCGCAACAAGCCTTCCCCATCCTGTGCTTAAATTCAGTCTTTTGCTGTGACACAACTGCATTCAGCTATACCTCTAGTTATTTAAAGAAGCTACACTTCATTAACTGCTTTCTGAACAAGACCTTCTTGCTGCATCCAAACTTTACTTTCCTTCACTGGAATTATCAGAACACAAGTAGGTTGTAGCTAGAAACGACACCACGCCAGATCTGTTTAAGTTCACTCACAGGGGACTGGAAATAAACACATAGTAAGTCCAGGCTGTAACAACTGAAAACTATCCTTAAAGCACTCTCCCTTTAACTGCTCTACTCTGCAAAAATGAACATTGGAATGGGGGAAGTCAGAACCCAAATGAAGTAGCTATTTCGAAAAACAAGTCACATTGTAAAGGCTGTTGGCTTTGTCCATTCTGCAAATGCTCCTCGGGGGTGAAAGGAATAGCAGTGGAACCATGAACCTACTTTAGAGTAGGGAATGTGAAGCAAAAGCAGTTAGCTACTACTAAAATACACACCTGGTCCTTTGACTTCGGTGCAGATCTTTACATTCGGTTTGCCATTCTGGGGATCTTGCCCCTCGCTGTAGCCCTTGCCGAAAAAGGTCATTGTAAAAGAGGTTCCATCCATCTGTAGTGGACAAGTGTGGACACCAAAACAGTAACTCTCTTCTATCAGGCAAGCACAAGGAGTATAAGCATCTATTGTGCTGAATACTATGATTCATCTACACTTTTAATCATTTCCACTTTGTTGTAACTGTTACTGTTCTAAACTTCATTTTTTTCTCAGTGCCTTCATTCCTGGGTTATTGCTACTCAGTCTCCTTCTACCATAACCTTTGAGAGACTGAGTGCTGTGAGCCATCCATATAAATACATCAGGCCCAGCAACATGATCCATTTTTTCCCATATGAATTCCACGTAGTTTGATGTCTAATTGCAGGAGGCATGATGATTTAAATATTCAAAACTATCTGAACAAGCACACACAGTGTGCATTTAGAATTTATTCCTTTGGGACTACACAGCTGACTCTATATTACTATTTCACAATTACCATAACAAATTTATGCCATAATTGTGACAGAATACAGTCAATTACCTGTTTCTGGGTTGGTCCTTTCTTTGTGAAGTGTCCAGCAGAGAAAAATTCCGGGTACTATAAAATAAGGGATGAGGGGAAGAGACCAAAAGAAAAAAAAAAAGACCGACAGTAAACTAGAGGGGAAAAAAAAATCTCCAAACACTTAATTCTTTTGGGTTTTGAACACTTACTTTTGTCAGAAGTTTTCTTCCAAAGCTGAACTTCACGAGAAGAAGAAATAAAATGCCAGCAAACATCAGCTTGAGAACAGAGCCAAGACCGCCTATGTTCACATAAGCGCCGTACTGCACCTGGGGCAAAACCACAGTTGCAGCGACAGAATTTACATTAAAATTTTTGCACTGGTTCATTTGTAAGAACAAATCTACCCCAAAGTTGTTTGATACAATACATAGCTGTTTAAACAGGGCCTTAAACAATCATCATCTTTCTAAACAACTCTGAGTAATGCTTCACTTTCTAATTCAATATGAGAAGACAATATAACTACAGAATGACAAGGGAGCGAGCACGGTAAACAAGAGTGGAAACTTAAAAGAAAGATGCATTTTGGTATCTGATTTCGTGCTTCTTTCCAGAGATATTCCTTTCCTCCTATGTATGCTTTAGTTTAATAGAATTCCGGAATAGTAATGCCAACCCTTTCTCTTTAGAAGTTTCCAAGTATATTTTGAGAGCACTATCTCACCTTCATTCCTTAGCTGATGTCTGTGAGCTGTTACACAGATTGTAGGTGCTGATCTCTCCGGAAACCACGCAAAACAGAAAATAACAACTTCACCACCACCACCACTTCACACTGCATTTATCCTGCACACTAGAGACTTAAATGTCAAAGAAGTCTCCAGATGCTAATGAGCAGCACGTGAAACTTATCAGACTGTTTACTACACTATATTGATCTGACCATCGTTATACAGATTACAGTTATAATGCTTTCACATACAAGAGAAAAAGCCTCTGCGCAGGAACAGAATTTAATGTCTTTAGCACTCCCCAAAATCATGAAGCCTATCTTTCAAATCTTTCTGTGTCTCAAGGCTTCCATTCCCTACAAACACATACCCAGAAATCAGACACCATGAGAACCCTACAAGAGACTCTTGTAACTACTATGGTAGTGGCCATAACCAAGCTCCTTAGGCAGAATTATTGAGTGGTGTTAAACAGGCACACGTACCCAGAAGCACCTGGACCCACCAGGTCAAGCAGCTTCCACAGACAATCAACAAAACCAGCCTCCTTCTTTATAGAAGCAAAAGCACATCACAGTTCATTACTTTTTACCTAACTACAGAAACCCTACTACACAGATCTGTACTGAGAACAGTCATTACATAAAGGAAACATTCACTGAAAATGCCAATAAAGACATAGAATACCAAGAACAGTAACTTACAGGTGTTTCCTGCAACTCTGTGTACAAATAACGCTGAGATCGTTTCACAACAGAAACATCAGATCCCATGAATGGAATGGAGTACTCTTTGAATTCCCGATTGTAAAACACAAGCCCTCTGCAAATGGAGAAAAAAAAAGTAGAAAAAGTGTTCAAATATTCACACACACGAAAAAGACACTGATCGTAACAGCCTTACCAATACTGGCTTCTTCTCAAGCATTTTTACGACATTCTCTCTTTTTATTGAAAGCAAATTATTCCAAACTTATCCCTAGCTCAACCTTAAATTCCATGCACTATAACAAGGATGATTTTGATAATCAAAATAATATTTTCCTTGTATATAATATATATTATATATAATATATTATATAATATAATATAGAATATATTTCTTTTTTCCATTCTACTGATTTCTTCAGAAATCAAACTCAAGACCACTTTGGCCACATCACTAAAAATCTTTTAGAACAAGTTAAATTTGAGACCCAGTAAATGCTGGGATATGTTCTTCTTTCAGTAAAATATAAACAAATCAGTAAAACCAAACTGATCTTCAATCCTACTAGACAAGCATCTATGTGTTCACATTATACAAAGAAGTACAAAATGCATCTTTGCAGTATTTAATGATATCTTAGCAATCTGGATAAAAAAGTACTGGAACTGCTAGAAGACAGCACATTTCACATCTTACGCTTCTTATACCTTCTTTTAAGTTTTGCACCAACTACTGGAACAGGGGCATATCCTATCTTTTTCCGAAGCTTTTTAAGGTTGTCTTGATCTGCAAGGCCATAAACAGCTGACTTCCAGGTCCCATCATGTACGCAAGTGCCCTGGTGATACACCATGAAACAGTAACTAATTCACTATCTAAAGGTTTCATGTATTATTTTAGCAATGACTTTAGAGTTACAACATATATTACACATTATTACAACTATTACATATACATATTTTATGATTACACCCATTAAAGTATATTCAAATGCGGTGAGTTGACCCTGGCTGAACGCCGGCTCTCACCAAGCTGCTCTATCATTCCCCTTCTCGGCAGGGCAGGAGGAGGAGAAAATAAGATGGCAAAAACCTCAAACCTTCATGGGTCAACATAAAGGCCATTTAATAAAGAAAAAGCAAAGGCCACACACAGAAGCAAAGGAAACAAAAGATTTTTTCTCAGCCAGAACCAACACAATCTCCACCTCTTACTCCATACAATTTGCCTCATGCTCAGGCCCCGCGTAATTTAATACATATCTATGCACATAAATATCTATATCTCTTCTAACTATCCCCTTGTATTTCATTCTCATTACTGAAATCCCTTCTTAACAATACTTACTTAGACCATCCTTATACCAAACATGCAGATTTATACATTTTCACTAACTATTAACCCCTGTTCTTTAACAGACAGGTATTATTCTCGTGTTCCACAGGCTTCCTCCACTCCTCCAGATGCTCCTAAGAATAGGCTATGCCTTTGGCCTCATCTGCCAAGGCCAGTGCTCAGGACAAGAGAAGCAGTATGTTTCATTGTTGTGCACCAACTCTGGCTCAGTTTGGGTCATCATCTTAGACTTAATTAACTATTTTACATAGTATTACATATATGTATAATAATTACATGCATTCAAGTATATTGAAACACCTGTCCCCACAACAACAACAAAAAGGATCAAACCAGCCAAACACTAGGATTACTGGCAACACACTATGTAGCTGTTACAGTTTACCTCTGTATGAATCCTCCCTGCATCTCTGCGATAACCAAGTATTTCCTGAAACAGCTTAACACAACATACTTCAGGAGGCAGTCTATGCAAATGAACCTGACAAAAGAGTGTTTGCTTGGGATACTTTCAGGAGCTCCTGAAGAATTCTTAGACTCATCGTGAAAGAACTGCTAGCTTGTTCCTTGGTCTGAATTAATGTAACAACAGTTATTCTAATGGGCTACAGCGATGTTATTACAAATACCTCTGAGTTGCCAAGGAGGTACAAACCAGCTCACCTCAGGCCCAGTTTTCACCGTCAGGAAACTTTCAACAGCAGTCAAGGTACCTTTAAGGGAGAAGACAGCATTACTTGGCACGTACAGTCATTAGTTCGCAAAGCCAGAGCACACTGGCAGACTCAAATAGCAGGCTGTTTACCTTAGTAATTGAAAAGGCACAACCACATCTTTATCTCAAAGTAAAATAAACTAAGATTAAGCTCCACAACTGTTTTACTCAGTGAGTATCAAATTTCTTATGTGAAGTACTTCAATAAGGGTCACTAATATTATCTTTAGACATTACATTTTTCATTTGTATTATCTAGTTAACGGGATAATGTAAATAATCAATGAAAACAAAGAAAAAGCATATTAAAAGCTATATTTAGTTCTCCTCCAAGTTTCAAAACAAAGGATGACATAGGCTATAAGAACCGAGATGGAGAAAGAGATTTTGGTAGACATTAACACAGAGATTTTGGTAGACATTAACACACAAGACACCTTGAAACACTTAACTCTAGCATAGCTTGTGTTTTGCAAAAAGTGCTTGGTTATGATCAACAGGAAACCAAAACAACAACTCCAAATGCGACTTTGTTTTGCTTTGCTCAGTTCCTTCTGAGATTGTAAAATGGTACTTGTAAAGGCAAACTTCAATATGGCAAGCAACTGGGTAGTCAGGTGATAATACCATAGAGTCAAAATAAGAAGAGATAGAGACATCTTTATTCAAAACAAGTATCAGATATCAAATTATAAACCCATGGACAACCAGATACTCGTTTCTGTGCCTCTCCTGTCTCTCCTGTCCCTGAGACTGAGTTTTTTCAAACTGACTACTGACTATACACTCCAATGGAAAGTATTCCACTTCAGAGCAGTTTTAGTAGTACATAAAAGCAAAATATTTGCATACTTCTACTGGCCCTTCCAACTGAAAGTCAGACCTGAGGACCAAAGTAGCTGCAACTTGAGATCAGGATCAAATACTGTTTGCCAGAATTAAATCATTTCACATCTTTTCTCAAATATATCTATCCTCATTCAGTTATTGTCTAGCTGCTCTTAAAGAAAAAGGTACTGTATGGCACTATCTGTCTACTCACACTCACACAACAGCTTCTCACTGCTTGCGGCAGAAAACCAAAACTTACAAAACCTGATTACCCGCTAATTTGCAAGCCCTTTCCCGCAGCCTTCCTTTCCCTGCTGCCTCTTCCCTACAGGATTCTCACAGCACAAGGCAGCATGCCTGGGCTTGCCCAGGGACATGCTGGCTGAACAGCCCACTGCTGACAGCTGAAGGTTTTGTTCCCTCAGAGAGCAACATTACCTTGAACTCCTCTTCTACCTAATGACCATTTTCCTCCAATTTAATGGGAACACGGTTTACTTTTAAATTTCTATCTGCCACACTTGGTTGAAACTGGTCAGCAAGCAGAGGCAGACACAAGGAGAAACTGGAAGAGTTTCCACATAAGCATTGTTGCTTTCAGAAACCACACGAAAGCATAATCTGCATGTCTGTTTCAGCATGAGGTCACACTGAAATAAGTCACCTCTCAACTTGTCTCTGGTGTACAGTACTCCCATATCGGCTGGTATAGAGTCAAAGCCACAGCTTCCAATGACATACACTCCCTTTTCCGCAGCTTTCTCGTTGTATTTCAGGTACATTCCTTCCAGAAACTAAAACACAGTCAGAACAAGTATTTTAATCAGAACTCTGTATTTGGCCATACCCAATACTAGCCATCAGCGATCTACTGTCCTATCATAGCACCCAATATATTTCAAATTACTTACCAGCATTTTTAAGACAGACTCATATTATTCATGGGTTATGACATGAAATTGCCACAGCAATGCAAAGAAATGTGATCCACACAAAATTCCTATGTAGAATCACAATCAAGACTTGAAGCAGAATTAAAAAATATGGGATTTTTAGAGAGAATGTGAGGTCCTTGTCTAGAAACAATAAAACTCTTCACCTAATGCACATTAATGTACTTTAAAAAACTAAATTAAAATCGCAAATTGGGAGGCAGAATTTGTCTTCACATTCAGAAAGACTAGCAGAAACATGAAGCACGCTAAGCATACACTCCTTTAAAAGATGTCTGATATAAAGCAGCATTTTTCTACTGTCACCTACCTGGGGCTCTCCACTGATGTCAATGCAGCTTGCACCATTTTCAACACAAGCTTCTACCACAGGCTCTCCAAAGAACCGATACTACAGAAGGAAAGAACACCACAGATAACAAAACAACCCCCCCCCACCGCAACTCATCTAACATATGTATCTACAATAAAAGTAAACATTTGGTGGCTATTGATTATACTAAGTGGGGCAAAAATGTAATAGCATTTGGATTTTTTGGGGGGGAGGGGTGCTGGGGAGGGGGAGAAGTGTCACAAGCCTCATCACTGATAACGGATTTGCTGCACAGACTACTCCACTGTATTTCTCATCAGACAAGATCACCAAGGCAAATTTAATGCATCTAATCTCAGTTTTTTGCATTTTCATTATCAGCATCATCAGTGCTTTATGCACTCATATTATCTACTTAAACACTATTCATTCCAAAGCTGTTCTTGTGACCCAACTTCCAGCTCCTGTACTTTGACCCCCTCCGAACGTGCTGAAAATATTGCCACTGGAAGTCCAGAAGGGGCCAAGAACTTACAACAGCAAGCCTTTGGGCTTTCTTTCCAGCTCTATTTTCCACTCCGACACCACTTAAAACATTTTGGCCCAAGCCAAAACTCCTCCCCACCTCACAGTCTGTTTCCTATACTGCCTTTGAAAGACTAAAAAAAAATCCCTGCTGTGTTTCCATGGGAACTGCTGGGAATCACACCACCAGAACTAGTGGTACCAGGAGCAGCCCTGCCAAGAAACACTGGGGGTGCTGACTGATGAGAAGCTCAACATGAGCCAGCAATGTGCGCTCGTAGCCCATTAGGCCAACCATGTCCTGGACTGCATCATAAAGTAGCGTGGCCAGCAGGTCGAGGGAGATGATGCTCCCCCTCTACTCCACTCTTGTGAGACCCCACCTGGAGTACTGTGTCCATGTCTGGCATCCCCAACATAAGAAGGATATGGAACTGCTGGAATGGGTCCAGAGAAGGGCTATGAAGATGATCAGAGGGCTGGAGCACCTCTGCTATGAGGACAGGCTGAGAGAGTTAGGCTTGTTCAGCCTGGAGAAGAGAAGGCTCTGGGGAGACCTTACAGACCTAAAAGAAAGCTGAGGATGGCCATTTTACAAGGGCAAGAAGTGATAGCACGAGGGGGAATGGCTTTAAATTGGAAGGGAGATGATCTAGACTAGACATTAGGAAGAAATTCTTCACGATGAGGGTGGTGAGGCACTGGCACAGTTGGCTCAGGGAAGCTGTGGATGCCCCCTTTCCTGGAAGTGTTTAACGACAGGCTGGATGGGGCCTTGGGCAGCCTGGTCTGGTGGGAGGTGTCCCTGCCCATAGCAGGGGGATTGGAACTGGATGGGCTCTGAGGTCCCTTCCAACCTAAACGATTCTATGATTCTACGAAATGTTGTGGCGATCACTGCACATGGTTGCACTTTGGGATCAAACAGTTGCACTTGACACCACGCAGCTGCCAACATTCCAAAGTGGGTTTGCTGGCAGCCGCAGCATTCCCATCCCCAGGGAGCACACCCACCCAAAGCCGAAGAGTGGTGAGGTGTCCCAGGATCCCTGTGCCCATCCCCACACTCACCGGGCCAACGCAGTTGAGCACCAGCCGGCTCTGCCTCGCCATGGCAGCCAGCGAGCTTGCGTCACCCACATCGCAGAGCAGCACAGTGACCTCCGGCCCGAGTGACACCTTCCCTGTGCACCAGACACCACTGTCACCCGCACTGCCCGCCAAGCATCCCCCCACCGTGATACAAGAAGTAGCTGCTATTACAGAAAGTGGGATACTTTAAGTTACGTTTCATCTAAGGAACTATTTTTTTGGAAGTTAGACAGAATGTCCCTCTGACAGTGTTTTCTTTATAGCGCGTGTTTTCCAAGCAGCGATTCCCAGACACTCTCAGAGAGAAATGCAAAGGCCTTGTGCTGAGCAGATGTGTCTCCTTCCACCACCACCTCTGTTTGCAGCCTTGCCCTGTCTCAAACGCAAGGGCACGCAGAGCTGGCTCCAAAGCCTCACTGAGCAGAGGCTGGGCTGTTGGGAAGTTCATAACAACGTTAGAATCGGTCCTTGGGAAGGAACAGAACGCGCACAAGATCTCTGGGAAAATGTATCCACACGCGCGTGAGTGGGAAATCTGTTCTGTCCCAGCTCTGGTCTCGTCACCCACAGCTGATGGAAACCATTCCGTCCCGCGCCCAGCGCTGAGGTAAAGGACGCTGCTCTCTCAGACTCCCAAAGGAGCCTTGGCGGGTTTATTTGCCGGTACTTTGGGTATCACCCTCTCCTGGGCCCGGTCGCCACCGCTTCAGTTCCTCCCGCACCCCTCCAGCCTGCCTCGTACCGAGCCTCTCTGCCGCTCGCTCCAGCACTGCGCGCAGTTTCTCCCGGCTGCGCCCGGCCACGGCCCAGCGCCCGCGCAGCTCCCCGCCGGCCGCCGCCCGCGCCACCTCCTCCACTACGAACTGGCCCGTGAAGCCCGTGGCGCCGAACACCACCAGCTCGTATGGCCGCTCGGGCTCCCTAGGTCCGCCGATGCCGCCTCCGCCGGCCGCCATGGTAGGGCGCAGGGGCGGGGGGGGGAGCGTAGAGATGACCGCTCGCAGCGCCGCAGTGCCCGATCCGCGCCAGGCAGCGCCCTGTACCGCGCGGCCACGCCCCTACCGCGCCTCCCGGCGTGGCCACACCCCCACCCCGTCTTTCAGCGCCCTAACACCACCCTGCGTACCGTTGCCCCGCCCCTTTACCTGCTCCGTGCCCTCCCCACTGCGCGCTGCCCCCACCCCTCTCCGCTCTGACCTCCCTTCTCCCTCTCCGGTCCCCCCCCCGCCCCGGTCCCGCCCCGCCCCTTGCCGACCCCGGCCCTGCACTGGCCCCGCCCCACTCTGGCGCAGCGTCTCCTCTCCCTGCCCCACGATGGCCCCGCCCCGCGGCATCGCCCCCTCCACATGCCACCGCCCCTCTGTGGCCACGCCCCTCACCGGCCCGCTATGGCCCAGCCCCGCGTGCGTGGCCGCGCCCCACTCGTCGGCCCTGTCTCTGAGGGAGAGTCTGCCGTGTTCTGGGCTGTGTCTGAGTGATCCCTGCCGAACCCGTTTTAAACCTCTACTGGTGGACGCTTTCCCATTGTTCCCCAGGCAATCTCCTCCTGTATTTTTTTATAGATACGGCTGGAGACAATACACTAGATCGCCACATCTGGTAGTTTCAGCCCTATACTATTTGTCCTATTTCTGGAAGATATTGGTAAAAGATTTAATCCCTGAAGATATATAAAAAAGATGCTGCAAAGCTGGAAACTTCCATGTGTTTCGTCAGTCTTCCCTAGATTAAAAAACACTAATTCTTCTGATCTTTCTTTATGGGCCACTTTGTACATAACATTTTTCCTGTTCTCCTCTGAACTCTCTCCAGCCGGTCTACATTTTTCTTGAAATCTAGTGTCCCACTAGGCCCTCATTCATATTGTCAGCACTAAATCTATTGAGAAGGTTATGTGATGTGCCAGAATTTACTCCTGTTACTCGTCTGTTTGGGTTTTTTTTGCAACTGCACCTGCAGCTCATGCTCTGTTCCAACTCAGAAGTTTTTCAAATCTTTGCTGCCTAGCCAGTCTTTTCCCATCTCAGATTTGTACTGAAGATTAATATGTTTTCTGAATACATTCTGAACATCTCATCTCAGAGGCAGCAGGAGATCTTCACCTCTAAGCATCAGCATCAGGTCCTTGAGTAGTGCTGATGCAATTGTTTGTAGGCGTACACTATCAGCTGCATCACTGAAACAATTCAGTCTAACAAAAAACAAAGAGTGGGGGAGGGAAGGACAAAGATGGGTTTTGTGGTTTTTTTTAATATGGATAATTTTGTTGATCTGATTTACAGAGCAACCTTGCAAAACCAGTTTCTTACATTTGATGTCACTGAACGTCTCATTAGTCAAGCTGGCTTGTTAATAACTTATAGTCCTTCCTGCACACTGGGATGATTTCCAGCTGAGCTTATTATACTGTTGAACTCCTCTTGAGCTACTTTCCCTAACCCTCATTTTTTCTCTTCTGCCACCAATTCTGAAGGTAAGGTTTGTTTTGAGGCTGTTGTCTATGGTCTTCAGCTCTCCTTTTTTCTTTGAAACAGCTTTGAAAACACATTGCAACAATAAGCAATAGGTATTTTTCCCTCAGTTTAAGTTAATTCCCTCAGTTTTAAATTTAAGAAAAATTGTTATTTCTTCAGACTTTGCATTAACATTTAAAATTGTTTGGTGACAGGAGACTGTAAAGAGCCTGCAGATTGCAGAGGGATTCTGACATAGCTTGCAGGGCTGGCTGGGATCCTCAGCCTGCTTTCTTCATCCTGAGCCTGCTCCAGAAGCTTGCCTCTCTTGCCTTATCTCTCTCTTCCTTATTATCCCCATGTAATAAGCTGTCACTCCCAGAAAGCAGTTTATAAACCTATGACTCTGACTCAACCATTTGTAAAGAATCAGGACTGCACAAGCTTCCTTGGGCCATATGTATTTCATAAGGTCTCTGTTGTGATGTTAGGCAGTGGCTTGGCAGGCACAAGTTTGCATGCAGCGCTGAGAATCCTGTCTCCTCTCAGTGACTGAGACTTTACACCAAACTGGACAAACTTACCCTGTTTATTTGACCACAACTCTCAATACTTCATCTACTCTCTCAATGTCATCTATATTTCTTTAATACATACCCGCTGGAACAAGATAATTCATGTAAGCTGCAACTTACACAAGCAAGAAATCAGGGTTTCAGAGCTGCAGGGGGACATGTGAAAACAACTAGAAGGGCATCAAAAACATGAGACAAACTTGGGGCTTTTTTTGCTTACATAAAATATCATTATGGTAGTTCCAAATCATTTATGGAGGAGTTTTGTTTGCAGACATCTCCAGTTTTCTTCTAGCTCACTGGGTAAAAAAAAAAGAACAAAAATCAAAGTCTCAAAGCCCGTTTAAATTTCTGCCTGTGAAACTAATAAGTAGACAGGTAGGTTTCAAAATAGCAAACATTAAGGCAATGTCAAGCTATGATTTTAAATGGAGGGCTTAACTGCAGGCTTGTCTGAAGGCAAAGGTTAACCTGTCTCCCTGGTTAGTGTCGCCAACACAGGATTGCAAAAATTATTCTGTGGGAAAGCAGTAGGATGATTCACAGTTTTTCTTTGTCCAATAGGAAGACAAGAAGTACCAGATCTACTGCAAGTGCAGCTTTGAAAAGGAGATTCCCACCGGAATGAGCTTTAGAAGCACACAAACACACACAAAAAGATATCACTGTTTCTTTTAAAATTTTGTTTTTCAGATTTGAAGGTGCTTGGGTTTTTTCCATGTGTATCTGCATACAGATACTTAAAGATTTCAGTACTTCATTTAAAGCCTTGTTTAGCTAGACTGCCTCAGTCTAAAATAACTTTAATTATTAGAGGTCGCTGGCAATTTCTTTGGGACAGAGAAGCACACAAGTGCATGTGTGCAGGCATACACAGGCCATATCTTTTCAAATTCCTTAAACAAAAAAGTGGCATGCCTCCTTTTGCTAGCTTCTCCTGTTCCACCTGGAGCCTCTGGCAGGATCTGAAGAATCTGTAAGTGTTTATAAGAGCACTTGTATGTCCCTTCATTTCATAAGTAGGTGTTCGGATAAAATCCTTCGTATAATTATATATATTTCTTGGACACCAGTCTTTTGTGGTAATTTTTTTTACAGTAATTTATAACTTTAGGGCACCTTTTGTTTATTAAAGTGGAAACGCAGATGTTGTTTCATAACTACTTTTTAAATAAAAGAATAATAAGGTAGCACAGAGAGTGAAATATGATATCAATTGCATAATGCGGTATGAAGGCAATTTTTTAAACACAACATGGTAATTGTCTTGTACTCCAGAGGATGCAATAAGATTGCTAACTTGTGTCATTGCAAAAGTTATTACAGAACACAAGAAAATTAGAGCATAAGAGTAGGCAGAGGTGTTGGGAAATAAGGTTGGTTTACAATGAATGGATAATTCACTGCAGGATATGAAGAATTACGTGGGTGAGTATATAAGGGATTGAAAAAAAAAAAGGCAGGCATCTATGTACCTGCTACAGTTACTCAGTATTGTAAGATTGTGAGAACAAGTGTTTCTGGAATGTTTCTTAGTGCCATGATGTATTTTATCCTTAATTTATGCAAATAGGCTCAAAAAAGCCACCTGATATAGAACTTAAGAATTTGTAATAAACCAATACATTTAGACTAGGACAAAAAAGAGGAGCCTGCAATTAAAAACTGTAGAAAATCCAACAGATAGTTGCTTGCCACGTGTGGTAGTTCAGTAATGCTTTTTTTAAATTTTTTTTTTTAAATTAAAATATCACCTAACCTTTTTTTTTTTTTAAAAAAAATTAAATCATAAAATCGTTTAGGTTGGAAAAGACCCTTAAGATCACCGAGTCCAACCCTTAACCTAGCACTGTCAAGTCCACCATGAAACCATGTCCCTAAGCACCATATCTATCTGTCTTTTAAATACCTCCCGGGATGGTGACTCAGCTACTTCCCTGGGCAGCTGTTCCAGTGCTTGTTAGCGCTTTTGGTGAAATAATTTTTCCTAATATCCAATCTGAACTTCCCTTGGCCCAACGTGAGACCATTTGCTCTTGTCCTATCACTTGTTACTTGGGAGAAGAGACCAACAGCCACGTTGCTACAGACTCCTTTCAGGCAGTCGTACAGAGCGATAAGGTCTCCCCTCAGCCTCTTTTTCTCCAAACAAAACCCCAGTTCCCTAAACTACTCCTCATAAGACTTGTTCTCCATACCCTTCACCAGCCCCATTGCCCTTCTCTGGACACGCTCCAGTACCTTAATGTCTTTCTTCTAGTGAGTGGCCCAAAACTGAACCCAGTATTTGAGGTGCAGCCTCACCAGTGCTGAGTACAGGGGCACAATCACTTCCCTGGTCCTGGCCACATCATTTCTGATACAGGCCAGGATGTTGTTGGCCTTCTTGGCCACCTGGGCACACTGCTGGCTCATATTCCGCCGGCTGTCCACTAACACCTCCAGGTCCTTTTCTGCCAGGCAGCTTTCTAATCACTCTTCCCCAGGCCCATAGCACTGCGTAGGATTGTTGTGACCCAGGTGCAGGACCACCTTAATATATATGTATACATAATATGTATGTAATATGTATATTGCATACATATATATTCAACCAAATATGTATTCAGCCAAATAAATGAGAAAAGTTATTTTGCTTATTTCTAAATTGGGAGATTACAAAACAACAGATGGCAGCCTATATCACCTATAGATCCCATCCTTTTATTTTTTAATGCGCTGTATATACATTTCTATTCACCTACAACTCTAAACCCTTTAATCTGTTAAAAAAAAAGACAGCGGTCAAAGTTTTTGATTGCCACTGGAGTCCAGGCTCTTCATTCAATATTTACTGCAGTTATAACTTCTGCAACTGAACTTGAAACACAGGTATGAAAAGACTGATAATGTACATTTTTTTGGTGGATGGAGACCAAACAAGAAAGTGTAGGGGAAGAGCACTTTTTTCTGATGACACTAAACAATAACCTATGTTGCATTAGAATGTTCTATAACAAAAGCCGTCACACAGTAAATTAAGACATACAGAGTTAAACGCCAGAGTGCTCTTGCTGGGTACTGCAGGGATCTGCCCTACCTCACAAGTTAGTAGTGATTTTGATGACAACCAATTAAGACTTGAAACTTTCTCCCATAGTTGCAGAGAAATAATTTAAAGGCAGCTAAGACATTAAAAGAGAAAGGATTCAGGAAATGCAAACTAATCTATACTGGAGAAGTTAAAACCTGGAATACAGATATGCTAAAAAAAATCAACAGGGATGACTTTTTTCCCCCGTGGATGGCAAATGTGGGAGATATTAGCAATGCAGAAGCATCAGATTGCGTAGAAGGAAAAAAAAATCTGTCTGCATTTCAAAGCCTCATTTAAAACACTGCATTCTGGTTCAGCCACTTCGCTACAATGAATAGGCTGACAAAAATGCATACAGTTCCAAGAAATCATCCAGGAAATAATGAATTATCCAGGAGTAGGAATGGAGATAACGTCCAGAAAAAAAATCCAAAGTTCAAGGTATATATTATTAAGCTAAAGACTGGCTACAGAGGCATGATAAGGCTTTGCAAATATCTGAGGATTCAGCTTCCAGGGGTAGAGGGTGAAGGACTTGGAATACAAAAAGAGGTGTGCACATGACCAGCACAACCCATTCCTTACAGCAAGGGAAGTGTCAATAGGAGAAGGAGACCAGTAATTTTCTGAGTACCAATGCACAGCTGTGAAACCAAGCATGTACGTAGGTGGAACAAAGCACAAGAATGTTAACTGTGAGGAAGCCATATACTGCAGCCGGAGCAGGCAGATGATTATAAGGATGACCTGTTCTTTACTGTCTGCAGTCTTCAGTATTAGACTGAATTGTAAAATTCTCTAGCCACCTTTCCCTCAATGACATTGTGAATATAAAACCAGAGTCTAATAGCTCTTAAAATATCCCTTGTATCTTATTTAAACAAGGTCATTATAAAGGGAAAAATATCTATATGCTGTAATTATTGAAAAGTGCTTGCAGGCAAAACCATACAGTTCCTTAATGTTATTCTCTCTACTCTGCCAACTTTAGTTGTCTACAGAAGGTCTTGGAGGCCACCCAAGGCCTGGCCCCACACCAAGATGCCTCTGCTCAATGCATGTGAATGCTCTGTCAGTGTTCATGCAAAGTATCCACAAGTACTTTCCTTCTTTCAGGTTGTACACTAACTGTTCAAATGCAAGGAAGGGGTCTCAGATTGTCCAGTTTTACACACTGGCAAAACCACGACCACTCATTTTTATCACATTTATAAATCACATCTGAAATGCACATATTACTGTTATCAAAACCCTTCTATCTTTGAGTTGATAATATATTCCATCTTTTGACCTCCAAAAACTTTTATTTTTCCCGGTATGATCTTGAACAGCTCTTGTGTGAAGCCATCTATTTGCTGCACATCTTTCCTTTACAATAAAGGTTAGGAAGGATGGTCCTTCACAGAACTCTGATCATTCCAGAAAGTATATCAGCTCAGTGCAAAACATGCCTCCTGCCCCACATTCTGTAAGCAGAGAACAGCTTGTTCTTCTAACACTATAGCAGTTTTAGAACCTTCATTCCATCGTAACTTCACTTGAAACCACCCTCTCTCACTAAAGCTGCATTTTCATGAACTGTCAGAGACTGGGAAGGGAATTCCTGATAAGGAGAGGAGTAGAAATGGTGCAGTGGAGGAGCTTTTCTCTCTCTTGCTCCTGTGAAAATAAGTGGTAGAACAGAGCACACCATTTAGTTTGGTGCAGCTGCTCTTGCTTTGTGTGGATGTTTTGTGCAGGAGAATTGCTGCAGACTTTTGGGGTGAGAGCAGAATGCCAAATGTCTTGTGCTCTCAGCTTCCACATGCTGCAGAGGTATTTCTATGCTGAAATACACATAAGAATCCACCCTTCAAAGCTGCTTCTTCTGTATCTTCCATGTAGCTACTATTCAATAGCCCCTAACTGTGCTTCTCACAGGATAGCTGCAACTGAATTTCAATCTATTTGTAACATAGACAAAGGCCAGGTGTCTTCTATCTTGCTCATAGGAAAGATCCTAACAGGTCTCTAGTGTCTGTAATGTTGTAAAGGGACACATTTTCCAAAATCTACTGCTCACAAATATGTCTTGTCAAGGAAGTTTTCTGCTAATTGCCACAAGAATTATCAACTATATTCTGAAAGCAGAAGTTTAGCTTTCAGATAGCTGTCTTTCCTCTGGACTGAGTATAGAGTTGAGCAGTCAGCACATGTAGCATTTACTGTGAGGATGGAAAGAACAAAAATAGCGAATGTAATGCAGAGACAGCAAATTCCTCTCATATTATGAAGCTGGCCTGCTCAGAAGCATGCAGGGCCAGTAACTGAACTTTGAGAAAAAACAAAGAACCAAGTGGTCATACAACATGGGAAATGTCTGCAGTGCAGCATGTTTTGCCATGTTCTTTGACATATCTCCAGGTGACTCTTTGCAAGGCCTGTGTAGAGAGCCCTGCATCCATTTGTGTCAGGACAGAGCCTCACTTACCAACACAGAGAAAAATACCTCCCACTTTTCAGAATTTCTGGGATAGCATCAAGGTATCTAACTTGGACTGAGAATCTGTTATTTAAGGCCTTACTTTAGTTAACACCATCTTATTTCTCACTTTATTTCTCACTTACCAAAGCTTGCTTGACTCATTTAAAAGAATGAGTTGACTATATTAACCATTTTCTCTACATCACAGAACATGTGCAGGGTGCTAAAGGTGAAAGGCCCTCCTGTAGCATCTCCTCTTTAGCAGAGAGCCTGGGACTGTCCTAGGTGGCTTGTCTAACTCATTCTAGTATTTTAGTGTTCTCCAGCAAGGTATGAAACACAAACTTTTTAACAAGTGTTTTTTTTAAGGAAAAATCAGCTTACATGGCAGCAGTAGTGGAGTCCAAGTCTGTTGTGTGCTGACTGTTGTATGAACAAGAGCAGAAACCTCTGTGTGAACAGCAGCTGCCTGATGTGGGGATGGCAGATAACTACCTGACAAGAGAAGCATATTTATATAGGTCTTTGCTGATTAATCACTTCCTAAACATTAGAGAAACACTTTCACAATAGCAATTACAGCCAGTCAACCGAACATCACTGATGTACATAGTGCATTCAACTGTTTCTCTCAAAATGCCTCCAATAGCAACCAAGGTGGTGCCTGAACCTACACTTGCAGCTCAGGATGGTGGACAAAGGAAGGACAAGAGGAAAGAATAAGATAAAACACAGGGTATTGGTGAAACCTGATGTGCTTTAGATCAGTGAATGGATTAGGTTGGGGGCATGAAGTAGATAGGCAGAGGTGAAAGATTGGGATCCGGGTAAAATGTGTTATTTAGACAGGAAAGCAGAGCATCTGAGGTAGACACACCAGTTTGTAAGAGCAGGACGTGCAGAAGAAGGATGTTAGTACATGGATCTGAGGATCTATTGAAGGCGACGGAATGCACGAGAAGGGAAGAGGTGGGCAGGAGGAGAAACAAACCTCTTCTGACCCATTTTTATGGTCTGGAAAAAGTATCCTGGTAATATCTACCAATGCTGACAAATTACAGTTTGAGACTTCCCTGCCCGCTTCAATATCGATTTGCAAAATAGTCTGCAACTGAAAGCTCAATGTACTTATCATAATGCAGACGACGTATTTGCCCATGCGGAAATTCTAAGTTAATCAATGGGAGAAATTTACAGACAAAACACAGGGCAAGTAACAACATGAGGTGCGGTAGCTCCTTGCTAGGGTTCAGAAACTGTGTCTGAGCTCCCTCTAGTGAATTGTGAAGGTTTTCTGTGCCTAAAGTTTACTACCAGCTGCCGTGTACCTACTGATTGAATAGCTAAATTCAAACCCAAATACTGTTAAAACAAATAAATCGGCAAAGGAGCTAAGTACTTGTCCTGTAGAAGTTCACATCAATTCTGCTTCACAAAGCTAAGTTCTTCTTTTCAGAAGTTTCCAGAAAAATAAAAAAAAAACACACCAAAAAAAGAGCAGTTTCAATGGTGGTAGAGACAAATTGAAACTAGACTGTTTCCAAAGCACTTGCAAAATCAAAGCAGCATTTTTCAAATTTTAAGTAAATTTAAAGAAGAAAATAAAACAGAGATTACAAAAATTCTCATAGAACATGGGGCTTGAGGTATGTACGTTCATCGTGATGGGATTTCTCTGCTTTCCAGTTTATTACTTCATCCTGGAATGAGGAATAGAAGGGACCTTTTTTTATGCAATGAGCTTAAGACACAGAAGCTACAAAGTGTTGCCCGAGCTCCTTCATACAAGCACACACATCTACCCATGGTTTTCCCCACAATGGGAGGAAAAAAAGAAATACTTTTATCAAAACAACGCTCAGCTATCTTGTGGTCGTCATAAGTGGGTCCTTCAGCTCTACTGCTGTGAGGTTGTACACAGATCACCTATTTATGTACCATATGGAACTCCTTGTCTTGGTTGTAACCTCTAGACATTACCGCTACAGCAAGCTGTGGACATCAGCATTACTATTTCCTGACACTGCTGTTCTCTGGCTTGCTATAATTTATGCTATGCTCATGGAACTGCATTTTATTGCATTGTTTAGCCACAAATTAACTTCTGTTTATGTATTCATCCTTTTTCAAGATTCCTATGCCACAAAAAATCTTCGTCTCCTAGATTTATGCCACTAACAACATTTTAAATTCCTACTTACTTCTGGGTACAGCAGAGTATTTCCCTTACAGTTCCTATCCTCACACTACCCTGCCTGGAGTTCTAAAATCCAGGTACACATTTAGGAGTGGGCATGACAGCAGCCATAAAGTTAATCACAGGAGAGTGAGAGTTTGTTATCCCATCAGCCAAGGATGAGTGAAAGCTGTAGAGGAAGTTAATGTACTCAAATGAGGAAGAGAATGGAGAACTGGAGCTTTGCATTTGACGTTACCGAGCAGCAATATTTGCCTGCCCACCGCATCAGGCCTGTCCTGTGCTCATCAATGGGAGGTTTATTCACTTATTTGTACAAAAGATCTCAGAAGGAGAGGAAGAACCCAAAGGCTGTGGCAGTGGAAAGTGCTGCACTATCTCTCAACCTCCCAGGCTACTTCATTATTTGATCACGTACTAAGTGCTTGAATGGAATTTTTCAAAGCAGTTGCTCTATCCTAGCCTACAAATCCAGTGATGATTGAGGCTTCCAAGGAGAATAAAAGCCCCTTCTGAGCTCAGTCACCAGTTCTATGTGCTGCATGCTACATGCAAAGTTTTCTAGGTTTTTTTTTTAGCTGAAATGACCAGAGCTTGAATGCATTGGGATACATAGCAAGAAACACAGCAATGTGGAATGAAAGGCATCTTACAAGTAATTTGGAGCACTGTGTTCGGATTCTATATCAGAGGAAAAATGTAATGCTGAAACCACCTGGCTTGTGGTTATGAAAAAAACAAAAGAGGCATAAAACCAAGTTAATGGCAACATACCAGAGCCTTGTTAAAAAACAATGTGTCACTAAAACAAAGTAAGTGCTGATGTAGCACCACCAAAAGCTCTTTAATGATCCTAGAGAGCCTTATGTTTCATTTTATACCTAATAACAATACCTGGCACCACAGAAGAAAGGTTATTTTTAATGATTACTCTCATGTGTCTTATAATGGTTCCACACCCATTGTAAATATAAGAGTTATGGCTGTCCTTCTTGCCTTTTGTCTTTTTTATTCAACACAGGAGTTTGACCTTTTATGACAAGATCCAGCAGGTGAGGCTGAAACTGCATCTAGGACATCTTAGTTTGAAAATAGCTCCTTAGGATTTAAGCATGTAAGTCACCTGAAAACAGGCCATAGATGCTCATCAGTGTTACCAATTAAAAAGAGATGCTAAACTTGCCTGTCTTGTTCAGAGAACATTAGAGAACATTACAAATAACCTGAAATTTACTCCCAAGCCTTAATGAGGTATGTTAATGATCACATGGCTGTGCACTGATATCAGCTGAAGCAGAGGAATCACTAAGCATTGCTTACATCTGAGGAACAACCTTGTGCTGTTCCCAGCTATTACAGCCACGTGACATAGACTTGTTTTCCTCTCATTAACGCTTCAGTCCTTCCCTGTATTTTTATGTGACCGATTTGTAGCATATACAGAGAGAAACAAAGATACGGTTACTTCAAGCAGTTTTGTTTCAGCCGCAGCCATCAGTCTGCATCGCTGGACACACCACATCTCTTCTCGCTCGTGGTGCCTTGCTGATTCCGCGGCACGGGGTCACCGGCGCCCAGGAACTGGTCCCAGCTCCCGCGAAACCAGCAGGTGGCACCGCAAGCTTGGTTCCGACTCTTTGCCCTTTATAGAGTTTGCGCTCTGTCCTATTTGTGAGAGCTTTCCCTCCTTAGGGTCAGGATTGCAGAGCTGTCGTGATTTCGTTTGATGTAGGGAGGGAGGAAATAGGAAAACTCCAAATACGAGGAAAGTGTGTAAAAAGTTCTTTTTTTTTTTTTTTAACCACCAGTCTGAAAAGTATTTGTTGCCCAGAGGCAAACATTTGTTTTGAAATAAAAATCTGTGTGCTTGTTTGGTTCTGAGGTGTCTGCTTGTCAGCATTCTCAGAGACTACTGTCAACTTTACTTTTGTAGGAGTCTAGAACACTCTCTGCTCTTAAATCATCAGCCCACACACGCTCCTCATTTTCTTTCTTGTGAACGGGCAGCAGAGAAGAGGGAAGGAATGAAAGTGAAAATAATAATTTCTGTCAAAAATAAGACTGTACACACAACTAGACTAAACACAATGAGAAGGCACTGTTGTATCCGGCTTCTGGCTTAAAGGGGATTGTCTCTTGCTTTTCCTTCTGTCTTCCTCCAGTTCCTGGAAGTCATCAAGCTGTGCTCAGAGTACATTCCCTCTGTCTCCATGCTCCACTTGTGTCTTCTTCTAATTTTCTTCCTCTTTGCATTCTCTCTGGTACATTTGAAAGGGCTACATTTGCAAATAAAACATGGACAACACGACCTCACACAGTTACCTGCATTTTGTCAGTAGGAAGGAGAGTTTGTGTCCTCAGTTCGATGTGGCAACATATTACCAAGACTACATTTTGATTCTGCACAAGCGTCTTTGAAAAATTTGAAGCATGAATTTTTGCTTGCAAATAACTAAAATGTCTTCCTACGTGCATGGCATTTATCTTCCTCAGACAAGGACGCTGGGGTTAGGGTTTAATGCAAGACATCTTAATAAACTCTTAATCTTTGCAATATCTGTTTTACCGGCTAAGTGATTGATTTAACACTATTTTATGGATATAAACAAGTAATATCTGTACACTGTAATGGATAATAAATACTAACCCTCAAATATTTGAATACAATGAATAGGTGGTAAAAATGATTGAAAAAATCTAGTGAAGATGAGGCTTTTTGTATTTAACTTGTAGTTTCTGCATCTTCAAGATGCTTAAAATATTTGTTTATCCATAGCCACAGGGGAAAGAAATTTTTATATTGAAAGATTTGGACTCTAGTGAGAATATGCACCCATTAGCTGAGACTACAAAAATACTGTTGGACCTGGAATAAACCCCAAAAAGTTGGAAATACACACACAGAGGAGGCCTTCAGCTCTGATTATCAGTCTGATTGCATAAAATGTCTGAAACCTCAACTAACATATTGTGTAATCACTTTGCAGCAGATAAGGATTCTGAACTGCAAAAAGCATATCTCTAAATGACCCTTACAAATAAGGCCCATGAGGAGTTTCTCTCTCATTCAAATCCAAAAGCCATAGCTGCACTGTTTTCAGATTTATTCCCTCCCATTCCCCTGAGCCCCTTTGCTTTCTCCCAGGCTGAGCTGGCGTCACTATTAAATACAGCTGCCTCTCTCCCGTACTCACACAGTTCCCTACGGCAGCCAGACAGAATGGCAGAGGACTCTGGTGGGTGTAGATGGCACAAAGGTCTCCATGGACTATTTTGAAATACATGCTTAGAAGGGAAAACAACAGAAACAATTCGAGTGAATGAGTTATTATAAACTTCATCATTAATCACTGAGCAACTCCAGGAATGTTGCTCTGCAGATCTTGCCACCCTAGAAACCTCTCAGAGGCATTTTGGGATTTTAACCAAAACTCTACCAAAATCCTGGTCAAGCAACAATATCTTAGACCTGCATCCAAATCTCAATAAAAGTAAAAAAAAAAAAAAAAAAAAAAAAAAGCTGCACTTACCTTAAGGCCACTGGAATTTATAAATAGTAACAATTTCATTTTCCTTACCTACACCAGAGTTTTATGCTGGCTCGTCCGTTCAGGAAATTAGTCACACATTGATTAAACCGGGGCAAATTCCCATCATAAGTGGAAATAAAAAGGTCACAGCCATCATCTTCACAGCTGCAACTTTATGTCCAAGGTCAGTTGGATCCAGCTCCACCCCAAAACCTGTTAGAAGTCAGAAAAATTGCCAAGAAGAACTTTGGAAGAAGTGATTGCTCCTCCCAGGGCTGCCCAAGTGAGAGCAAGCAGGCAAGAATCAGGCACCTAGAGTGGATGACAGGACAGACAGGGAGATAACAAGAATCACTTAGATAACCTGTTTTTCCATCTTCTTCTACTTTTCAAAAGGGACACTCATTCTGCACAGTGTAGCAGAACCAATTACACAACACGGGTTTCAAACCTCTAATTACAGCCGATGCTTCTGCCTCAGTATTGCTGGAGGGAAACATTCATGCAGTGAAACCACGGTATCTGTTACAACAGCATCATGTGTCATGCTGATCAAACACCCGTTCGTGGCTAAACTTTAGTAGTGTCACCCTTCCTGGTAGTAATTACACTTTACAATTAAAAAAGAATCATCATCAACAGAATGTTTCCATATGTAACAAGGAACTCAATAAGCAAAATATTGTAACATTTATTAATAATTTATAACATGTATTTTCAAAAAGTCTAATTATTTTAAGGGCCAAAGGATGAAACTTCTGTGGTAATGAATAGTCTAATCTTTCATAACTGGAAGTAGGTCAACAACAAATTAAATTACCCGGCCAGTGTGAAGAAGGTGAAATTGGAGGAAAATTAGAAACTATTAAAATAGATTTCCAGCCTCTCTTGCTAACCCACCTGGAAGGGAGAAAAAAAAAGTAATATCAGGATATCAGTGTCATGAAAAGGAATCAGGCAGTGTTGTGCTGCTTTCCAGCTTCTGAACTGCAGTTTCGTAAGAATCAAAGAGATAAAATTTATGCCAGGACAGTAAGATATAGAAACAATGGGAAAGTTATAGCAGCCAGTTATGGTATTCATTCAGTGTGTCTTTTATTGAAAAAATACAAGACAGATAGCTTGAAATTAATTCATGTTGATGTCAAATCATAACCATAAAGCCTTTTTCTCTTTTTTAGCACTTTTTTCTTTTTTTTTTTAAAAAAGTCTATAGGCATTTTACTAGCTTTAGGTAAGTGTCAGATCTACTGGAAGTGAAATTCCTCTACGGGCTGCACTGCAATAGTGGGAGGAAAATTAAGTATCCTTACACCTCAGCCGTGTCCTCTCAAAGTATGGGTCAGAAAGGCAGCCCTTGGAGAGCAAGGCTGCTCTTATGCTGGCATTCCCTGTGGGTAAGTACAATGCATCTGTGAGGTGGAAGAAAGGAGGGGGCAAGGCCTGTCTGTGTGCTCAGTCACTCTGGTTTACAGAGACAGAGACACACACTAGGACTGAAGCATATACAGAAGCCTCATGATATCAGGACCCGTGCATCACCAAGTAGTAAAACACCTCATGTGCTTTAAACACCAATTCTAATAGTAATAAAATGCATACCTCCGAGATGAGAAGATCAATAAGAAATCTTAACAAGAATTTTTGTGCAAGAAATGTTGTGAGAATCTAAAAATCTGTCTTGCCTCCAGCTAGAGATGTTGTTGCAAGACTATCAAAAGGCTTTTCACCATTTTGCTATGATTGTATTTTGGAAGAAAATAGCCTCATAGTCAAAATGTTCTGATTTTGATAGAGCTGCATATTTTAAGGTAATACAGCTCTGTTGCTTTTTCTCTGAAGAGCACGGTTTAAGAATATTGTAAAGCCAATGCCTTAAATCCCAGAAATAAGGCTGCTTGTACTTTGTGATTTGGGCTTTAGATACCTATGCCTTATGATGCTGTCTTTAATTACATTAACATATCCTGTTGTCTCCAAGGATTCCTGTTCATGCAGTCACTGGGAAGCTATTCAGTATTCTTTTCACCTTACATACTCAATGAATGGATTCAGGTCTTTGTTAAAATGCCTCCTCCATATCAGGTTCTTCTTATTAAACTATTCACTTGAAGTGATGGATTAGCACTAATTTAACTACTGTGTTTGAAGGCTTTCTTGTAAATATTGAGGCACTGTCTCAAAAAGATTAGAAGGTACCATCTCTGCCAACAAGCTGAGAGAAGGCTGCTCTGCAAGGTGCATTAAACTAGTGCAAGTTGGGTGAAACACAGATATCATGCACGGGTCATTTCTTGGTTTGAAGGTGATTTTGAAATTCAAATGTAGTTACACTGAAAATTTGCAGTACACCTAAATAAAAATTCTTCTCAAGGAGAAAAACTCAAAAGGAAGCAAGTAACTTCTCTTAATTATAATATGCAGTCCCAGTGACATTCCAAAGCTAGTCTATTGGTAATTTACTTTTAAAAAGCAACACTTGTCACGGTAACAGAAGCAGCAGCAGCAGGAGTCTGTGGATTTTTTGTAGAATGAGATATTTGAGGTCAAGAGACAACGAGAAACAAAAAATAGACTGAAGAAAGGACAATACAGTTACATCCCTCTCTCCCCAGTTTGAATAAATTGGTAGCAACGAGTATTTCATCACAAGGAAAATCCCAGTCATACGACCTATTTTCATCTAATTATATGACCTACCCTTCCCCTTCCCCTAGCAAAGCAGGGTTTTTTACCATTTACTCACACGTGCCTTGGCACGTGCTGAAAATCAGTACCTCAATGAGATCTGCTGAGATAAGTACCTCAGCTCATAAAGATATAAGAATGAATTTTAATAGGGGCTGATAGGATTATTCATCTCATATCCATTTCTGGGTTTCCTATTTGACATATGGATAAGGCAGCATTAAATGGTGGCTTCTCTGTGTTTAGTACTCCCAACATTAACTGCAAAGATTAGGACATGGAAGGGTCCAAGAAATGGGTGCACAGAAATGTAATGATAGCACCTGCTGTGACCAAACTCTTTCTCTGTTTCATTAAGAGGTTATGATGACATCACTCTGCTCTGCCACCAGCTGGGTACATAATGGAATGAAATGGGCAAAAGCTATAACCTCTACCTTCTGCACAAAACTCCACAAGGAAGTCACTTATGAAAAAGGGAAAAAACACAACCATCATGATTGCCCAAATCTTTCTGCCATTAAGGGCATTTTCCGCAGGTAATATCTGAGACAGAAGGGTGCTTCTGGAGGTGGCTGCAGTAGTGGACCGGTTGTGTTTGCATCAGAAGCTGTACTTTAACTTCGGCTCATTTTTTTTTTCCACGTTGTCTTCAAGATTTCCAGTGAATAACTTATGGTGGGCAATTTCACAGTGAACCTGAGAATCTAAATCACTAAATCTCCCCTAATCCTGTCACTACACTGAGTCACACAGTAGCAAAAAGCTTACTTGCTGTAAATGCTAATCTTACAGGGGATAGAAATTTAGATTCTCTCTCAAAGCTTCTAGTATGGACGCCTTAAAAAACAACCTGGTCATGTTTTGCACAGTATGTTCCTGTCACCCCCTGTCCCTCCAGGGTAACTCCTTGTAATATTAAGACTGCTGAAAGCTCTGTTCCATTGCAGATAGCATGAAGTAGAACAGACTAACAAGCCTTCATACTGCAGGTACCAGATACTGAAATCCATCAAGCAACTTGCTTTACCCCTCACTCCCATAGCGAAATGCTAAGATGCAAAAGCAGTTTATAGTTCTACGGGTAGCTTAAAATAGCTGTGAAGCCTCACAGTATAGTCATTATGATGCTAAAAAAATCACAAAAAATAAAACCAGATGCAATTTCTTCACCTGATGGCACAGCACAAAACCTGGCAGGAATACTAAAGTCTATCTTCTTATTTTTCAATACTTTTTTCCCACAGACCCTCTGAAACAGCTGTTATATTCATAGAAAGTTTAAAAAAGAAAGTGAAAACCGGGAAAGGATAGCTTCCCTTCTTTTTTTTTTAGACGTGGGGCTCACTGCAATTACTTGTGACAATGCAGGGTAACCATTTCAGACAAACAGGGATTAGCAAATTGCTGATATCGCTTAAAATGTTTTACTTGAGATTACCATGACACCACTCACTATAAGGAACATTAGAACGTGTATTGCCACATCACCACAGGAGCACCAAAAAACTGTCCCCATTACATAGGCAGGGTACTGAGACACCGGATAGTTAAGTGATGTGCTTAAGACCATGTAGGAAATTTGTGGTAGAGCAGGCAGTTAAATCAAAGCCTCCCAAATTCCAGTTTTTTTTTCTTATCACTTAATCAACTTTTCCTCCCAGCTGCTTCAAAACATGTCACAGCACAACCTTTTTCAGCTACAGCCAATTTTTTTTTTCTGGCTGTATCAAAAAAATACTGAGACAATTGGTTAAAAGGGATGTAATTCAGAGGCAGGAATAAAGGTTTGTGAAAAATAAAACAGGAAAGAATATATGACGAGAACTGAAAAGCAAGTGCTCTGCTATTTAAAAGTGCAATAGCCAGAAAAAAAAAACTCAAACAATTTTAAGCTTGCCCTGTCTGTCCTTGTGTAACCTGTTATACCATATTTGAATTCATGATTGTGATGCTAAGTGCACTGTGATGGTGTCACAGATAGTAGCCTTTTTTCCTTTAGAAACTATTTGAAGTCTGCCCTTCTTGTTCATATTTGAGCTTGAAATCATAAGACAGTCTTAGCAGCACTACTTCCATTCAAAACTTTGTGCAAGTATTTTATGGTTTCAGTGATGCCTTTGCTGTGGGATCCTAAAGCCTTCAGTTCCTCGTACTACATATTTCTACTTAAGGGAGATCAGCAGGTTTAGAGTCTTGAAACATTTTCGGGAGTGCTTAGGATAGCAATTACTTTGAAATACCTCTGAAAGGACCACAGGACATACTGTGGTTTTTCTCCTTTGCTGGACTATAGGCAATACGATCCCAGGCTCAGTTCTAAAGGATACTGCTTGATCTCCTGCCTGCGTAACATTTGACTTGCAGTCATGGCTGCTGCTCTTCTACAGAGCATCTCCTCAAAGAGCATCTTCTCAAAGAGCATCTCCTCCACGCTTGCATAGATATGGACTCATTACAGGCGCCTAACTCCTATCTCATCTGCAGCTGTGGGGAGTGTGTGAAAAGACAGCCTGTTTTGGAGTTTCATGACTGAAACTGTAAAGGTTTTTATAGAATACTTATGGCTGTTCTGTTTGGTTCTCAGACACCTGCAGCTGCTGGTCTTCTCAGCATTCAAAGGAGCAAAGGGAAGAATACTTACCTCCTTGCATGGTCTGTACTGAGAAACTGGAGCTGTGAAAGGTCCCAGTACAACACGAACAAAATGCCAGGCTGAGTTGTCCGTGTGGGTGGGCTGTAGAGGGCCTGCTCTGCATTGCAAATTTCAGCTACTGCACTGAAAATACTGTTTCATTATCCTACTGCATGAGTCGATAGGAATGGCTCTTTTTAATGGCGCTATTTTATAATACATGAGTCAGTTACTGCTAATGGCCATCAATTTTCCTTTTGTAGGTAAGCCATGGGCTATGAATTGGCTCAGAAAAGCAATGCCCTATTTATAGAAAAATATAAGAGACAGTACATGCCAAATTAAAAAAAAGATTACCACTGCTTAATTTTCCTTTTTGCCTTCAACTAATGCAAAACTTTCCATAATAAAAAAAGAAAGGAAAAAAATTATTAAAGGCATTTTGAGGGACACCGAGTACATCTGGAGTTATTTTCATCTTTCACATTTGCAGACAGTGATGAGAACATCCCCTTTCTGGTCAAAGCATTTCTGTGCCTCACAAGAGCTTAATTTCTGCTGGGAGGCAGAATCAGGTGACCCCTACTTCTTTCCACATCGCTTTGTTTCCTCACTCTTGGCACAGTGATAGGTATTGTGTGAAACACAGCAGAGCTGCAAGATCGTGGCTTCACTTTTTAAATAGGATTCTCAAAGGTCTGCTCTGCAGAGCATTATAACTTTCCTGATGATTAGCAGAGCATGAGTAGTAAGGGTTAGATGGCAAAACAAAAAGTGGCTACAGACAGCTTGAGCCTCGTTATCCGATGATAGGAGTGTATTACACTATTACACTATTGTGTTCCCATGTGGTCTGTTGATACAATTTGCTTTAATACATGTAAATAGCAACCAGCTGCCATGGGTATGATGATATCAAGTACTAAAAATATGCTAAACTGGCATTTGGACTTAGTGCTGCATATGAGAAAGGAAATTAATCTCTTGAATCAACTTTATTCTTTAAGATAGCCACAAGATTTATAAGAATACAAAAATATCTTTAAATAAAGTCTTCGAAGCTGTATGAAGTCAAAGGTAATGTGAACAGGGTACTCATTTATCTTCCCTGATATGTGTTAGAAACAAAAGATCAGAAGATAGGATTTATAAGCTCTGGTCCTGCTCTGCTTCTTCCTGCTACGTGACCTTGTACAAACTACTTAAACTCCTCGTAAGGAGACCTACAAAGTATTCAGCAATATTTTAACCATTAGTCCCTCTCCTCCCTGATGTCATTAAACTATTGTGCGTTTTTTTCTGTTTCTATAAAATCTGATTGGAAAAAAACCACCATCACTAATAGATATCATTATCAGAAATATGTGTCATTTTTTACCAATTTAAATTTTTCATCATCTTTGATCAAAGGTCTTTATTATATTCTTTCTGCAGCCCTTTTGCCCACATTGTACTCAGTCTTCACCTTTGTACAACCTTTAGAAGCTGTTTCCCCTTATTTCATTTACTAACTTGTACATAAAGACTCAGATCTTTGAATAGTCACTTAGAAACTTCAGTACATAGATTTTTCTTTGTAACTCTTTCCAATTATACTCATCTATTAATTACAGTGGGCTTTTTTGGTGCAACATTGCTAGTTTCTATGATGGCAGATAGTGGCATTTTGTTTACCTGAAATTGACTGTATAGATCAGGGGTGTCAAACTCACGGCTCCTGCTGTTCTCCTACTCCTGCAGCATAACGCACGTCACTCGCTGCACCCGTGACCAGCGCTGGCAGGAGCGCAGGAGCTCGGCGCTGCTGCTGGGTAGAAACAAGGTGTGGGGCTGGATAAAACAAGGTGGAGGGCCGGATTCAGCCGGTGGGCTGTGAGTTTGACACCCCTGGTATAGATCCTTCATGAACATTTTGCTCTCTTTTCTGCAGTACACTGAATTCGGCTACCTCAGGAAAAGTAGTGCGAAAATATTCTTGCTACTCTAATAGTCCCAAAGATTGCCTACGAATTTCACCAGAAATTTTGGCAGAAAAGTCAGACATATTAAGCTGTACGAGCATGAAGATTTTCAGCAGCACATAAGAATGGCAAGATTCATGTTATCTCTGGCACAAAATCATCAATTCCAGTTTCTGGAGAAGAAGTGGAGGAATTGGCTTAATGCTGTCTCTCCCTGCTAAAAAGAAAGGCAAACTGATGGATGGTTCCTAAATGAAAACAAACTAAAACCCCTACATTTTTAGGCGTAACAATTATGTGGAAGGAACAATCTTGTCAGGTGGTTTCTCAGCTTCTTCTTTCTACGCCTATTCTGTTGCAAACATTACCTTCTCATGAAAGGCTGCCAGTTCAGATCAGAGTGAATACCAACCTCCTGGGGGGGTCACTATAGGGAAGAAGGCACTGGCACCACTTCCAGGCATTACAAAAAGCAATCTGGGGAATCCGGTGATCAGACAAAACTGTGAAAACCAGTAAGTTTCTTCATTGCAGTACTTGGCATACGGCACTTAATGAAAAAAACCCTCTCTCTCTCATTCTGAAAGTGTTTTTTTGGTAACAGCTTTGCAGTTGATCAGTCTATGAAGGTACAGTACTGGCACTTAAACTCATTTTCAATGTCAGGCAATGAAATGGGGCACAATCATTAACAGTCATTTGACGGAGGGGTTACTGGAAACTTCCCCAACAGTCTAACAAATGAGTCCTACATCAAGGGCCCATCTTGGCTAAAAGATGACACTTGGCCAGACAGTTTCTTGGCAAGAAAACAAAAGGAGAGAGCTGACTCATCTATTGTCATGTGAAGCTGGATTCAGACTTGTTTCCAAGAAAGGGCAGGTCAACAATTTTAGATTAACAGAAGACTTTGGTCTGGTATTGGACATGCCTTGGAAGTTTTGGGTGTATTTCAGTGCTGTCTCTATTTTTTTTAATTTTAGCCTGTTTGCCATTAAAAAAAAGCTCAGGATGAACCCAAGTGCAGCATCAGACCTTTGGCTGAAATTCACTGATAGCAATTCTGCAACATCTTAGCTGTCACAGAGCAACTCTATAAAACAGCACCCATCTACTCCTCCTCATTTTCTTGAAGAGATGACCACAATTTTTGGACATTACTGAATGCAGTAAACTCGAGGCTCACGTTATACCATGGTATTTAATACAAAGTAATTAAAATCACAAATGATATAAAGGAGCCACTTCTCAATGAAGCAATGTCTAAAAACCTCATTTTTTAAAAAAGGTCTTTACAGTTAAATACTTCCTTGGGTAGCTACTTTAGAGAACAATTTTCAGATTATTTCATTAAGGCACACGAAGGTCAGTGTGCAAACCTTCAAACACCAGTTCTTTAGAGCAGTACAAGAAAGAACAAAAGTTTTGCAATCACTACTACGCACTAACGAATCAGTAAGTCACTCATAGTTTTTAATGTAATTGTAGTTATCATTGCCATTTCAGTTTTGCCTGTCGCCTCATTACTGATTTTAAAATCTTGATATTGAATTTGAGAGTATAAGGTAGAAGAAAATCTGGACTCCTGTTCTAATAGGAGAATGTCACATCCCTATCAGGAAGGAAGATGATTTGGACAAGGAAGTGAGCAGAATCAGAAGGACTCTGCTCAAGCCCACAGCGATAAGTCTGGAGGAGAGATGACTTTGGGGGACCTGGTAGCAGCCTTCCAGTAACTATGAAGAGGTTACTAAGAAGCTCTTCAAAGCAGTTCACGTCAGGAGGATGAGACAACAAACTGAAACACAGGTTCAGACTGGGTATAAGGAACTTTTTTACCCTGAGGATAGCTAAGTAGTGGAATATGCCCAGGGAGATTGTGCAGTCTCCATCCTTGAAGGGTTTGAAGACCTGACTAGATAATTTGGTCTGATCAGCTGCTTGTCCTCCTGAAACCAGATGTCAGTCTTTACACAAGAACTGTTTACAACAGCAATTTACTTCTAGGAATCAATGACAACTCTTAGGTCTGCCCTCCAGGTTGCTAGATATTATGTTATGATTTAGTTTGGGGCTGTGAGATGTTATCTCACAAGTTGTAATGAAATTATATGATGAAATCTCAATTCTCCTTTGTTTTCAGAATGATGCAGTAAGGCAACATTTTATTACTCTGAAGCCACCTGTCTAGAGGAACCAGGCTCAGTGAGGAAGCTGAGGTTTCGTTTGGCTATTAAAACAAACTAAAAACAGCCCACCCAGGAAAACTGCATTACACCAAAACCCAAATTAAACCTTCTGCGATTTATCCTTGTTTTTCTTTCTGCTTTGAGTTTGACTATGTAATGCTTGCTGGAGGTACTGCTCATTTACTTGAATTTCTCAGAAAATCTCAGTCTTTTTACACATTTAGAAATCACAATACCCAAAAAGGTTCATGTATTTTCTTTGGGACAGTTTTTATTGTTTTTTTTTTTTTTGCTACAGTATTTAAATTACAAGTCATGGTTTCAAACACAAGTATTTACTCCTTTTGCTAAAGGAAGCTTAAGTTAAATTTGTTACAAATAGTTCTTAGTCCTTTCATATGGTCTTGGTTTTACATTACAGTACAAAGTAGGCAAACATGTTTTCTTAGGAGGGTAACATCATTTCAGGTTATTGAGTGGAACAGTACCAGTCACACAAGAATATGGACTTCCAATCTACTCTGCTTATTTGATAGTTCAGACTTACACTTTTTGCCCAGAAACCCTAAACAAGGGTTTCCTTTTTTTTAGACTACTTCCCTCTTCCCTATTGCTTGCTACCAGGGCTATGCATTTTCCAAGTACGAGAGCAAAGATGTTGGAAAAATCTTATAATGTGGGCTGTGTTGAGATTACAAACTTCTGCTGGCATATCTGGGCTGAGGAATATCTGCTTCCTTACCAATGGTGATTTGAAAACAAGCCTGTAGTAGGGCGTGGCAATGCTACAGCACAGTGCTCTTGTTGGTGTACTCTATGATATTTGCAGTGCATGTGCTAATTATATCATCAGAAAGCTCTTTTTGACAGCGTATCCTGAATCTGCATCAAAAGACTTGTTGGTTTTGCTCTGTCATGAGAATCTCTTCAAAATAATTATGCTCAAAGAATAAACGGGAAGGTGGGGGTTTATCATATGAGTGCTGGGTGGTGATTAAGTGCCCACAACTTCTTTGAAGGTACAGCATCAGCCTGAAATCCAGTCATATTTTAAGAAATTACTTTTAACTACTGTCAAGTAGTAAACTATTCTCTGAATATTCCTACCAACTACAAATGGTTTTATGCTGGTGCAGTATGTTTTCCCTACTGCCAAGCAGAACAGTATAAAGACAGGGAAGGAAACAGAAAAACATACACACAAGGGGCTTTAAAATGCACAGAAAGGGAAAAAAGAAAAAAAGGCTTTTTCCTCTGTCTTCTTCCTCCTTGTAACAATCTTAGCTCTTGCTCAGTATTATTTTACCTCAGAATACTCAGACAAGGGAAATAACTGTTCAAATCAACTATTTCTTTTAGCTTGGATTTACCTGACTCCAAGATCCTAACCCTTCAGACAGAAGCAATGTCACCAGCAATCTAAAGAGAATGGAGTGCACAGAAAGGCCAACTTCAGGCCCACCTGCAGACTCTTTGACTTCAACGCAAAGCAAATTCTGTTACATTGGTAGCTGCAAGTTTGGTAATTGACTACAGACTATGGAAACTATTTGCACTTAATAGAATTGTCACATTAATTAATACCATCAGTTTTTTATAAAGGAATGCCAACAGAAATTAGATCCAAATTTAACCATTTGGTTGCAACTGAGGAGTGAACAGCTCAGGTAGCAGCCAGGCTGCCTGTGCATATGTGTCCCTTCCGCTCCCTCGAATCCTGAGAGACTTTGCAGGTGTGGTACCTTGGCATAGGTCTGGAAGGCTGGAGAGACACTCCAAGTTACAACAGAAGTGTAAGGTAGTGGAGTTACACAGAACACCTGGCCACTCATTTTTGATTGGGTACATTCTGATAAAATGGTGCCCAGCCTCTTTATGATCTTCTTGTAGGCAGTTCTGCTGCTACTAGTGAGTCTTTGCACTGGGAATATAGCACAAAGCAGACATGCCAGGATTTAGACCACTGAATTTAAACTGAACTGCTTATTAAAAATTGCTTTGACTTAAATAGCCTCACAGTTTTAAATAAAATAATTATTTAAAAATAGTTTTAATTAAATGAACCTAGAAGTAGAGAATCTTTGATCTCCACACCTGATATACTTTTGAATAAATAGTTCTATATATACCTCTTGATCTTTTTGGTGATGAAGTGCACAAAAACTTAAAACCATTTTTTTAAGCTGAAACTAACAATTTTCTTTTTAAGAATAAACTTAATATCCTGTAACACTCAATGCAAAGTTATAGATATCCAAAATATATTCTAACTACACAGTCACTATAAATACATATTTTAACTGAATGCATGCTTTTTTAATTACAAAAAAAAAAGAAAATTAAGATTCTCTTTAAAAGAAAAACTAAATAAACAAACAAATCCAGACTTCAAATAATAAACTGAACCAGCCAGTAACACTTTAAAATATAAAAGTGTCTTTCCTTTTCTCCTTTAGATTAGCGCAGCATTATAATACTCTGAGGACAACAAACAAAAAATATACCAAACTACCATTCTCAAGTTTCATTCTGAAAGCAAAAGTTTTCATTAATTGAGCATTTTAGATTTGCTAGTTTAATATAAAGTTGCACATGAGGCTCCCTAAGCTAAAAATAAACTAAGCCTCTGCAGTGAAAACAAAAATATAAATCATACATGCAATTTATTCTAAGAAAAAAACGTGATTTTAACTTTCACTTTAAAAACCCGTTAAGTATAACAGTGCATTAGGAACAATCAAGCTCACTAGAGGGACAATTTACTTGCAAATGCCAGAAAGCATGATCATTTAATGTTATAATTCTGAGCAATATCTTGAAGATTTCATTTCATAGTATTTTACAAAATAATATTCTAAACCTGAATACACTGCATCATACAACATGAGAAAGCAGGAAATCACAGAGTGGAGTGAAGTGGATCCCTCAGAAATGTCACTTCCTGAGGTGTAAAGGAATTGTTTCACACCAACACCTTCCGCAGGGCTAGGACATTGTGCTCTGTCCAAGAACAGTTGCCATATTTTAACCAGAGTGTGGGCCAAAGGCCTGTGTGTCTAATTACCACCTTAACATCATGTCAGTGATTCTCACATACCACACAGGGAGGGCTGAGCACCAAGTGATAGAAATACCCACTTAAAATAACTCTTTGTTCTGATTTCAATTTGTATACCTGATAGAAAAAGAAAAGATTTTAAAATATAGGTCTCAGAATTGCAGGGCAAACAGATCCAAATGTGCATTATCTGTGAGAACGAGTACCCTTGGATTACTAACACACCGTGGATCTGCAGTGAGCCTCTGAATCTCTTCTGTTGGATCAGTCCCACTTTACAAAAGCACTCACTCACTGAGAGAGGCTGCAGCCACGCAGTTCAGTGATCTTGTGCACTCATCTGGCATTAATCAGACAAGAGCCCTAATTGCAATAAATATTCACAGAAAAAGGCAAGGATCATTATTCCCCATTTACAGAGGAGAAACTGAGGCACAAAGTGATTTCTGCAAGTCAGTGACATAGCTGGACAGAAAACCCAGTTAGCCCCACACCTGCTACCAGGTGCTTTAAAACTGGCCAAAGCCACTTTACTATTTAACACAAATAATTTACTCAACATTTTACTTATGTTTCTGTGTTTAGTGAGACCAATGATTTCTTTTTGAACCTTCCATTTCTAACCAGCCCACACAATGCTGGGAGTAAAGTTCCAAGAAATTTAGTGAAATCTGCCAGCAGATTCATCCCTCTCATGAAAATTCACCGTAAGCTGTAAGATACAGGGTCAGCCTGTTAATCACCAAATGAGGGCTCCTTGAATGCCACTGCACTCATTCTCACTCCACCCAAATATGAACAAAACTCACCAGGAGAATTAAAATGGGGAAAAATAGTAAGACTTAGAAGAAAAATTATGACTTATTGCATGATAGCTGGAGGCAACACCTTTGCACAAACAGCTGTAAATTAAAGCTGTCCTTTTACTAAGCTTCCAGAGATTGCTTATACAATGTGTGGCAATAGGAGAGCATATAGAAGACAGTTAATTCTCTTCTTTCTTCTTCACTTGCTCAAGTTGTTGAAAAGCTACTTGCCTGCTCTCAAAAGGGAGAAGAGAATAACTTTTTTACTCTTCCATACCACACTGCTACAGCTTAAGATGTGAACATTTTGCCACCTGATTGCTAAACTAGAATCTTCTTGATTTCTAAGTAGACGTGTAAGTACATCATCAAATACACATCACCTGCAGGTGGCAAGTGTTAGAGAACTTTTTTTCTACCCTTTCCAGTAATCATTGGTGAGCTCTCAATGTGCTGTCTCCGCTCACTCCAACTATGAGAAGGATATCCAGTGTTTAAGTTCTTCCATACGCTGCAATATCTGGATATAATAGAAGTCCATGTTGGCTGCAAAATCAGTACACACAGGGGATTCCATGTCACCAAAGGTGCAATACAATGCAGTTCCTCCAATGCTAAGGAAAACAGTTGCTATGCACAGCAGGATCAGCAAAATACAGGAGCCACCAGCTACTTCATCTGTAAATATAAGAGCAGGAAAGGTGAAAAAGGATGATACACAAAGCAATATGAATGCATGTGAGAAAAGCTGAGACAGGTTTCTACAACAGAATGGGTCAGGAAGTAAACACACTGAATGCTTACTGTTTCAAAGTGACCATAAGACATATCACAAAGTGTAAGTTTCTCTACCTAGTCTTTGCAGAAACCTAAACAATCATAATAACTTCATTTCTGCTACCTTTGCACCTGTCCATGCTGATATTCCTTGTGGAGTCATCCCACAGTGAAGCAAAATACACTTGACTAGAAGAATTTTGTACAACCAAAGCCTTCCTTCTGGAAACAGTTGAAATAACTTGAAAGCTTTGAAACTAAAGCAAATGGAAATGGTCTTGCTTCATTTGTACTAACACTGACTGTGCTACCATGGATTGTTTGTGTTTACTTTCACATTCTGACTGTAAGGATAGAGACAAAACGTTCAGGGTAGGCTAATATTTCCTTTTGAATCACTAAATCCCTGGGGAAAAAATCACTGAAGAAACTCTAATTGAAACTTTATTTAAAAAGATAAATTGTTTCAAAATAATTTCAAGAAAAAGATGGGATAAGCTCCCTTTTGGGCAGGAAATGGATTTTCTTTTCAGTCTATGAGACATGTGACACTTTTTAGCTCTAAAGACCTCCATTAATACCATTTAGCAACTGGCACACATAGCAGATTCAGAAAGTACTATCATTAGTAACCAAAAGTATTTTTCTTAACACCTCTCTAGTTTGAGTCATAGAGATCTTAGACACCAAGACAAATGTAACAAAATAATATATTGTATTTCTTATGAGGCTATTTAGCCCATTAAAAGGGAAGGAAAGTGTTTAGCCAAAACCTGACAGCTAGCAAATACACATGGATGTTTAATTATAAACCAAAGTTAAAATCTGACACCCTCCAATCCCACGGTATACTAGAAAGAGTTGGAAAGCACCCGTGGACAAAGCATAACAGACTTGTTTCTTTTGCATCCCTCTTTACCTACATGGATTACATTACATATGCCTTCCACCTCTAAGCTCGAAACAATGAAAGGATGTATATTAGATGTCACTTGCAAATCATTCACCCAGAGGGAAAAAACTGTGGCTTCAGTCTCAATCAAACTTTAAAACAGAAACGTACTTACTTCATCCTTCTGTAGCCTTGTTCCCCCAAACTGGTATAGAATAATCTTCAATCAATCACCCTTGCTTTATTACTTGAGTAAGTTTAAAAGCCAAGACACTATGTACAACGACTGCCTACTTTGCTCTTGCAAACAAAAAAAATCAACATAATTTGCACCCGAAGAGTACAACCCACAAATGAATAGCTTTAAATTACCTTGATCCAATGTGTCTTCCATTTCTTGGAATCTCACTCTTCTCTTTGTTTGCCTTTGCTGGACTTGAGCAATTGTTTTTCCTTCTCTGTCATCTCTCTTTTTTAGTATCGACACCAATCCTTCCGCTGGGGCAATCTATCAGGAAAGACAGTGAGTGGCAGAAGACGTAAGAGAAATACAACCATGTGATCTATTTAACTATGACTTTAATGAGCTAAAGAGTTAAAAAATGGTTTTGACTACTTTTCTTAAACATTGCAGCACTTGTGAAATCTCCCTCTTGAATACATCAATACCTTAAGATGCAGGAATACTGCAGTATCATTCTGCTGTCTGCTGGTGCTACCTGGCCTTTGCTATCAAAGTTAAATACACATATATTTACTGGATCATACTTTGTATTCACTGCAACAGTTCCTTTATAAGCTCATATTATTAAATCACATGGGTGAGGCAGTGGTGAGGAGGGTTTGTGTCAAAACACACTACCATCAGAGTGGAATAAGAAGTCAATGACACCCTGCTGCTGCCTTTCCAAATATATAATCCTGCAGAGTGCATCAAATACTTATTACGAGATTAATTTTCCAGCATTGCAATTGGTTCCCCAAGGTGGACAATAAGCTACTGTGGGGGCACAAAACCAAAAAGAGATAACAACAGGGAAAACAAAAGCTTCAATGCTCTGGATAGATTCCAGTTCCACATTGTAATAAGCTCTCTGGATATAGCAGCAGTTCAAAAATCCTCTCTACAGGCTGGTCACCCAAACAGCGACACAGTTAATGAACCAATAAACCCTAACTTCTCTTTCCTTCAATACCTCATTTGCTTAGCTGCAAGAGCAAGTGCTAAGCCATACTACAATGTTACACCAGCATCAGCAGTCTGGAATTTCCTAGTTATTAGAGAAATGAAAGTAAGGAGAGTATCAGGAAAAAAAATGGTTTCCTAAGCAAACAGTTTCCGGTGTGCTAGAAATAAACAGAAATTAAAATAGGAAGGGTGTTTAGACATGCCCTTTTTTATCTTGAGATTATCTTTACCTGAAAAAGTCTTAAGTCATCTTTTTATAAATCTGAGTAGCACTATTTAAAACTTATTATGTAGATCAGCAATAACATTTGTTAGATTGAAAAATAACCTGTATACGTTTGTGCTACAGATAAGAAAACATATCACATATTTGCAACTGAGTTTACAACTCATTGATATATGAGATGACCCAAAATGTCTATAATTTTCACAAAAACTCAAAAAGGGGAAAAAAGCAGCTTTCCAGGTAACTCTTGTAATTGCAGACAACCAACTTCATAACTCCCCCCATAAACTACTCAAGTTAGAAGACCGTGCATAAATGGTTGTTTACATGGCAATTATAAGAGCTGTAGAAAAACAGAAAACAAGCGACTTAACTTATGCCCCTAAACTTGCTTCATGCTACAAGCTTACATAACGCATCGATGCATGCTGTAATTGGAGATGGTGCATTGAACACTGTGAAAGGCAGAGCACAATCCAATAGGCACTGTACCAAGCCCGGCACTTGGCATTCACAACATTTTAACTGGTAAATGTAGCAATTACATTTGCAGGTCTCTAGTCTGGTAGTATTTTATAGCCCTCAACTGGACAAATAATGCTGCCCTGAGCAACTCACAGAGTTGGTCACTGTGAGTACATGCCTACAGTCTAAAACTTTTTCCAAAGTCACAACTGAGAGGATGAAGCTGATCTCTGCCACACTTCCCTTTCTCATATTCACTTTCCCTTTTGATTCTCTGCTCAAGTGCTTGAATGGATTATTTAATGAAACAACGTAATGAAGTACTTACAAAGTAGTGAAAGTGTGGAGGTGGTGGAAAGGAATTGTTTAAGTCAGCATTTGGAGGACCAATATTTGGCACAAATAAATGAGAAGTAATAGCCTGCAAGTGCCTCATCACAACAGACAAGTGCACTGGGGGTGAAGCTTCTACTGGTAATGTTAAATTCGCCTTGAAGAACTGCCATGAAAATTTATCAGGCCAGCCAGAAAATCAATACTTACGTTTCCTTGTTGTGACAAGTAAAGGGGATTCTGTAGGAGTGCATTAATTTGACTTATTTATTTGGGAGGGTGGAGATGAAATTATGTTCTTTAAAAGAGTAGATTATTTTAAGCTTGTGTGTTCCGTATTGCTTTCATAAAGAGGATCAATGGCTCTACCCACACCATCCACACAGCAGTCCAGCTGTCGCCTGACACGTGTGTTCACAAGTGGCTCAGACTGCACTTGGCAGGAGTTTCACCCAGGGATGGCAGGGCATTTGTACCCGTGGACCCTTAGATTAGTATGTAGTGGTCCATTCTGCAAGTAGTCATTTTTGTCTGTTGGCTTTTAATAGCTTTTCAATGACTGTGTCACAAATTCTGTCTTTTCCAAGCTTAAAATCAGAGGGCTATCTTTGACAGGATTATGTGGAAATGTGTGCTTCAGTGATTAGTTACATAAAAGGCTTGCAAAGGGAAGTCTTGCTACAATGAGGTTCACTTATTTTCCCTGTCAGCCTACATGGCTGTGTTTCAGGTTTTACTTCTAAATGTATAAAGAACGAATGGACCCAGCACAGGTTTCTCTGCTCTGAACATCTTCTTTCGCTTAAAAAGGGGGAGCAAGGGCTTTTGATTTTGCAGTAAAATCAGTGTGGCTAGTGTTATTCTGCTGTCCCCACAAAAGTCACAGATCGTATTTTTAAGAATGTCCCCTTTACCTGATAAGTAATCCATATCTAGAATATTTCATCTGCCTTTTTATTTTGTTCTGCAAAGAACTTACAAAGCTATGCCTCCTAATCAGGATGCAATTTATTGCTGAAATGCAAATACAGACACATATAATTCTGCATAAAGTAATATTTACACCTTTTCTTCTACCATATTCTCAACTGCAGCTCAAAAATATGTAATGCAAAGATCACATTTCTTTTTATTATTTTCATCCACAGAATTGTCATTACTGTAAGTCTGACATGTAACAGAGTCCATCTTGCTACAAATAAAATCTCATTCAATTAAAGCAACTCTAAAGGTATTTTTCTACCATACCTTTTATTTAGAAAGATTTCAAAGCAATACACAAACTGATTGTGTGAGATCCATCTCCCATTAATTAAACATCCAAGGAGAGGGACTTAGCTTCCATGCAAGACTTGAAGATTTCCATCTTAGTCCTTAGGAGGTAGGAGGAATTTAAAAAGGCAGAATACAAGCAGAGGCCTGACTTGTGTTCCCTCATTAACTTCCAACTTAAATAATGTATTCTGCCTTTTAAAATTTGCTCGATTTGAACCACAGGAGGAAAAACATAGGTTTGCAGTAGGGTGCACTACAGACAGCTCTGTATTATATGAAAGAGCTATATAAAGGACCTTATTGAAATAGCAAACATTTTCTTAATTCCGAGTTAGATAATTAACAAAAGATGCACTTGAAGCGTTTATGTAACTGAGCTTACTCACTCAGCTCTGTTCTCCTTCACAAAATCTTTTATAATTACTGTGCAGGAACTGAAAATGCCATATAGGTATGTGACAGCCTTTGGACAAACAGTCAAAATAGAAAGCAGCAATGACTGTTGGTTAATTGAAACTCTGTTAAATATTTTACCTTTTCTCTTTTTACCACTATTAATACAAAGTGATTCTCCTTCACAGGAGAATTATCTTCTCCGTTTAAAACAGCATTTGTTAATAAAATATAAAAAACTGCTTCTTACATTATGCATATTTTGTGAAATATGATATATATATATTTATAAACATATTCGATGAAATTATGAAAATAAGGTTCTGTACTTCAAGCTCTTAGAGAAAACAGATTAAACTTGACTATTGGAATCATTCATAGTACACAGAAGTATCTAAATGCCCCTCAAAACAGGGGCACTGCAAACTGGGATCTAGGAAGAAAAGTTTATTGTATGGAACATTTTTGTCAAAAGGAGGAATTTTGTTTGTATATTCTTCCGTGAGCTGTATTCCTTATTCAGTTACTTGGCAAAGGCCTACAGTTTTATTTCTAGCAATATCAGATTTTTTTAAAGTGGTAATCCACAACTGACAAAAAGCAAGACTGCCCTGGGTTAAGCGAGAAGCAGTAGTCAAACATTAGCTACATGAATAACTTTACTCTGAAAAGGAGCTACCATAGCAGAGTCAGTATTCATACCACAGCACCACACTCTAACCATTTTTGCAGCTAATATGTTTGCAATGCAGCTACCGGGTCTCCTTTATATAGCAATATATAGCTTAGATACCGTGTAAGCATTTCATATGGGAACACAGTTCTTGCAAAATCAAAACTACAGGTCCAAGTCATACAAGAGAACAGAGGATCTCAACAAGACATTGTCTTCAGACTCAGTACAGATAGTCTGAGACTTCATTTCTGCCATCAAGTCAGCTGCTAGTCAGCACATACTCTGTACTTTTTAAACAAACAGTGTCAACCAAAAGCTACCACCTTATGTTGTGGTACAGAGTCTCACTATCTTTGCTTTCTGAAAGAAATTTTGAATGATAATTTTTGAATAAGGAAAAACATTATGTTTTTACTTGTCTCCCTAATCATAAAAAGCTTATCTTATAAAGTTTTATTTCATATGGCAACTTACATTACTGAGGTTATAATTTGTTTGACTTCTGGTGTGTCGTTTCATTCGCACAGAAATGACAGCAATGAAATCCAAGAAGAGGTTATACACTTCTGATATCTGTTGCTGCCAACTGTTGACTGTGCTTCAAAGCTCTTTGTTAGCTGTATTAATATAGTTTACAGAAAATGATAGTGATTTTCCATAATTTGCTTATTGTTGTGCATGGTGTGTACTACTGAAGAAATACCCTGTATAAGGGAGTATAATTTTAGTTTTGCAATTACTTAAAGCCAGAGTCAGAATTTAGTGTATTTTCATTCCTGTAGTTAGTTTTTGTAAATGGTAGACTAAAAGAAAGCAATATGAAGGATCTAAATTAGAGAACTACATGAGATGATCCTTTGCTCTCAATAGACTCAAGCAAAACTTCTTAACTGTAATTATACACAAAAGCATTTACCCTTCTCCATTTTCAATAAATTAATATTATACCTCTGTTGGAGAATATTAATGAAATTTTATTAGCCCATATGACCTTTGTACCTATGTTATTTCAAAATAATCTTTAATTCTGCCTTTTGTTCTATTATCAAAGTCAAGTTGATTTATGTTTTGGTTTGGTTTTGTTTTTTAAACTGTCATACTGGTACATTTCATGTTATTCACTTAATTTAATTTTATTTATGTGGCTACCAATGCCTTTTCTAGGTACTCCTTTCACAACTACTGTATGTAAACATTGTTGTCTTATTAGATGGCCACAGCCCAAACAATGCAACTTCAAAGGTTTCAAGAGGACCAGAAAGGAAGAAATGTTATGGCTGAGTGCAGAGATCAGCCTGCTTGTCAAAACATCGGGGAAATCTTAGTCTAGCACTAAAATAAACTCAGTAAAGGGAAGTTAATAGTGCTGCTTTCTCAGAGGTGCCGAACTGTCTCAGTTCCTGGTATCTCCCAGGGAAGCTGTAGGTGCTCACTACTTTTGAAAAGCAACGCCTAGGGTAATGACAGGTGGTAAGATTTACAGGAAAAACAAAATATAAGTATCTAATGAAACAATACAAGCTGCTTTGCTGTCCTTAATTCACTCTTCTGTACCTAGAAATTTCAGGTATTGCAAATCAGCACCAGATGCTGCACATAACAAATTTTAATCAGTACTGAGATTAATCTCTCTTCTCCCCCATTTAAATCCCCTGCCTCACACACAACTCATCTCTTGCTAAGGACGATTCAAAAAGATTCCCACCAATGCCAGCCAACATTAGGCCTTATATGGATGAAAAAAGTACTATGAAAAGAGTCAAGGTACTTTTTCCTCTCCAAAGACTCAACTCTGCCATCAGAGTACTGGCAGTTCTAGAACTGGGATAGCAAACTAGAAATAAAACTAGATTTTCTGTAAAGCATCATCATCCGTCATTGAGCCAATCCATACAAGCATAATTTTTCTGCTTCCTATCCCATCCTCTAAAATCCAAATGGCACAACCATAGCAATTTAAATGCTATAGGATTAATTTAGGATTTTTCTACAGTTCTCTCCTGTAGCTTAATTTGCTGAACTTTCAAGTGAGCTCAAAACTACTCTTCTGTTATACATGTATATGGGATTAGTAGACTGTCAACAAAATGCTCCTTTTCAAAACCATCCTTGAAGTGAACACAAGCCAATGGATTTAGCGCAGAAGTTTGATTACATGTATGGTTATGTGTGTGGGTTTCCACATCTAAGTGTTGTTAAGAGCTTGCGTACAGCTTTGTGCACACAGCCCTCAGTCCTGGTATGTGATATGCTTCCCACAGGAAGACAAGGTGTTTTAGGGACAAGTCAGGATGAATAATCTTGGAAAGGAGATAAGGAGCTGTTTAGGTGAGGAGAAAACTCAAAATGCTCTGTTTCCAGCTCTGCAGATTTTGCCAAAACATGTAATAACATCACCACGGATGCTCAGCATTCTGTTCCCTGCTTGGCTGCCATCCCTGAGGGATTGTGGGTTCTTGGTCTCTGTGCACTAGCTTTGGATCTAGAGAAGTGCTGTTAACTTTATTGCCAAGGGATGTTGTATTGTTCAATGCATTAAAAAGAGAGATGAACTAAGAAGATACCTTCTTAGTCTTCCCCCTCCAGAATCTGGAATCACATAATTTCACAGTAATTTAATTTTTTTTAATTAAAATAAAAGCTTTTAAGGTCCCATGGCTGCAAATGCACAAAAAAACAGAAGACAAAGAAAGTGAAGATGTCTTCGTGTAATGGCAGAAAAAGTCCCAAAGCAATAAGCCTTCTATATTTTCAGAAGAGCAATCTAACTTAGGAAGCGCTCATCCTGATTGTGGTCCATCAAGCAGTCCTTCAGAAAAGTGGGTTCAGGGTCAGAAGTTATTTCTTAGTTTTGGTTGAGCAACAAAACTGCCTAAACTTGGCAAAATTAGAAGGCCATAAATTTCTATACAGAGTTTATTAAATTTGTAGTTCTTACCTATATGGAACAGGCAGAGAAAAGCAAGGTCTATTCTATCAAGAGAAACAAACCATGTTACATCATAGGCATTATGTATATTCCTGATGTGACATTGTGACTTAAAAAGAAACCTCAGCCCATCTCTTAACAATCTCTGTCAGCATTAAAAACAAACAAAATAAATGGTGTTCACACTCATATGTAAAACTCAATCTGATTTTTAGAAACACACAGCACTGAGGGTCAAGAAGGAGTCAAACAAGTGAACTTTTTGTGAATTAACAATTAAAGAAATGTAGATTTCAGATCAAAAAAAGTCATCTATGAAGTAATATTTAACACATTTTGAAGTTGGCAGTATCTAAAATGTTTTAATTGAGATAAACATGGAAGATTTTATAGGATTTGCAGTATTTACCTCAGCGATCTCTATCCTTCTTGCAAGTTCATCAAGAGAAGAAAAGCTGTCATCTAGTGATAAAGATTCCAGTGAGTTGCCAGATACTCGTTCAGGTGAAATATCTGGAACAGTGTCGAAGTCCTCTTGGTCTGCTAGGTTTGCAAATGATTCTTCAGTGTCTACTATGTTACCATTTAAAAATCTGACAAATAAATCTTCTTGGTCTTCATTATTTACCCTGTCCTGTCCTGCTGTTCTCTGTATTTCCTTGCATACTTGTGAATGGGCAGTACTCTCCTGCTCAGGTACCTTATTACACCCAGAGCAAACACTTGATGCAGTTCTGTCCCAAGAAGATTTTTCATCATCATCATCGGGCTGTTTCTGTTGCTCCTCTAAATCACTGTTTCCAACCTGGCCAGTAGCAATTTCTGAAGAGCCAGCAGCATGCTTTGATCTGAGCAGATTTCTATCAGCTTGTACATCTTTATCAGCAGGAACTAAATCAGCAGGCATATAATCAGCATCTGTTAATACCAAAGCATCCACCATTGGCTCAAGAGGGAGTTTCACTCCAGGCTCCCCTGTTGTGTCTTCTATTTTTTCTGCATCCTTAGAGAGCCTTCTTTCTCTCAGCTGCAAACTGTTATCTTTACTGGCGTCCCTAGATGATAAACAGCCTGAAGAAGGCCTGCCCACTGTCCCTGTGGACTGGGTGTGTGGCTCCAGTGTTGATTCAGCACTGCAGTGCTGCTCCTCCATGTGGTCCTTTCCTGCAGCTACCCAAAGGCTTTCAGCCTCTGTTTGTGTCTCAGTTTTGTTTTCACCTGGAAAACTAGTGCTCAGCTGTTTATCTTCCTGCTTTGGTCCAGCGCCAGGAAAAGTTTCAGTACCTGAGTGCAACAGGAAAAACAGTTACAGTGTTTTTAAATGATTCAAAGCATCAGCCCAGGGAGGAAAGAGTATACTGTGATTTGATAATGTTGTAACCTAATGCTTTAAAATGCACTCCCATAAAGGGCAGCTATTTTATGTTCCAGTCAGAATATAAGTTTCGTTAGCATTCTGAAAAGCTGACTCCTGATTCAGCAAAGTATTTGCACATGTTCTTGCAGGCAAAGCATATGCTTTCATGCCCTCCTAAAAAGTTACCCCTGTACTTCAAGTACAGTAAGTATGTAAATATCTTTCTGAAGAGCCACGTTTTTCCTAAAGCATATTTTATGTGAGTGCATCTCACATAAAAGTTCAGACAAAATGCACTTAATTACAGAAAATTGTATTTTTATGCTAGTGTATCTATCACACAGGGAGATATCTGCATTTCCTTTAAAGATGATGAAATCACACTAATCACTAATTTAATAAATTTTAAATTCAATTCTTTTAAGTGGGTAAGTAGCTCCTTTGGTTAACACTAAATTAAATATCCAGTTACGGACTCCATAAAAAGAAGGTGCTCTTTGAATATGTAAGTTAAGTTACATATTAAAAAATACAATTGGATTATTTCTGTATTTGCAACTGGAATAACAATGAAAACTTATTTTTCTTATCTGAGATTTCAGAGAGAAACAAGGGGAATTCTATACAGCTTGTGAATTCACCTACTATTGGCATGATCTGCTAATGAAGAGGTAGATGTTTAGCCCAAGTTGTCATTAAAATTATTAGACATTAGCCATTATGAGAAGCTCAAAGCCAAATGTCCCCTTTTAGGCTTACGAAGAGAGAAAGGAGTTTAGAATTAGAACAGCACAGCAAGTTATCAGTGACAGAAAATGTCTTTTATTCCACACTTTCATAAAAACTAAGTTAAGACTATATTACAGTAGGACTACTGTTACAGTAAAAGCCATAACCTCAAACAACATATTAGGACGTCTACAAAACACTCGTTTGCATTTTTTGGTCACAGCAAAAAGGTCTTATGAATACATTAATGAAGAGATCAAATAATGCCCTTATTAACTGTGTATGTTCTTAAAAGAATGACTGAAGATGTCTATGCCAATCTTATCCTTCCTCACCTGTTAAAACCTTACTTAAAATCTGAGCATTTTCCTGAACTTGTTACATGAAACAGGATCACATTTGTTACTCTAAGAAATGTTGGCATTAATTATTTTTATTGAACAATTTTATTGAATTCTAAACCATCCTCATTTTAAAGGTTAATGAAATACAAGGTAGCAGAGAAAAGACAGGCTTGGAAATTGGAAAAAGAGAATATCTCACTATATAAAAATGCAGAAAAAAAATCAGAACATTAACAGATAGAAAGGGTACAGGAAACCTGACTTCTGTAAAACAGTGAAAGAAGGAATGGGTATGAAGCAGGGACTTTTTGCAAATTAGACACAGATGAGTAGATAGATCAAGAGATTTGTAACAGGATACTGAGTCCTTCAGAAATAGGTCACAAGTTCAAACACAGCCCGGATTATTGGTACAAGATTTTGTTACCATCTGTCAATTTTTCCTAGTAGATACATTGATGTTACAACAGGCATCTTTGTTGGCAGCTCCAATTGCAACAAAGAGTAAATGAATTGGAAATTAAATCAAATTTTTTACTATGAAAGGTGGCCCTTGAGCTCTGGGCTCTATTCCTAAGAAAGTAACAAAAGATCCTAGGATCTTTTTGTAACTACAGACATATGGGAACTGAAATGTAATGATCACTGTTGCATTCCACATCAAATTTTCAGCAGCTTTCAATATTTTCTTTACACCTACTTCAAAACACCTGCTTTAGACAACCCATGCTGACTATGGACTCAAGGCAAGTAAAGACAAATACTTGAACACTTAATTATAGAAGAGGCTTTTTCCTACTAAGTTAAATGAAGATGTACCCACTAATACAGCAGTAATTTTTATCTGACTATCAGAGATATAACAGTGTCTACTGAAGTTTTTCTAACAATGAAAGCACTTATGGTAATTTAAGAAATGGGTTTTTTTCCCCCAAATAGGGTTACTTTAAAATTGGCGTTTGCTTTGTTCATCACAGAAACCTGTAGCCACCACTTTTGTATCCTGTTAATCCAATACAGTGTAGCAGAAAGGGTTCCGACCTATGGTATTCTACTGGTAGAGAATTCACACTTTTTCCATCTTTGTCCCTCCTCCCATTTAAAAACAAATACCACATGACCTAAAAGGAAATAAGAGTATAAGCGGTTTCTCATCACCGTGGAAAACGGTCTATATGCACACACATGCTAAAGCTTTTATTAAATTAATCTTTTAATTAGAAAAGTATCTTCAGTTAACGCCAAGGCTATTAAGGCTTTCAGTCAGAAACAAGAAATTAATGGATATAGGATGTAGCAAATCTCATCTTTTAAGGAACACACAATAACTTCAAGGGCCCAGTTCTCTCTGTTGGTAGACTCAAAGAGAAAAGCTGCCAGAAAGGAAAATGTAACAGAACAGACCACTCAGAAACCTTTGCTCAGAAGGGGAGAAAACCAATTCAGTGACTCTCCAAGGAATTTTGACTAGCCAACTTCTTACAAAGCTGATTCTTGATCACTGTATCCCCAGGAGAGATGAATCGTAAATGCTTCAGATTAACTGCCCACAGAGGCTAAAACTGTGTTCCCAAATGCCTGGAAATGGATGGGTGGATTGAGTGTTCCCCCAGTAAGTTTACAGATGACACCAAGGTAGGCAGGAGGGTAGCAAGGCACTACAGAGGGATCAGGACAGGCTGGATTGATGGGCTGAGGCCAGCTGTATGGGGTTCAACAAGACTCAGTGTTGGGTCTAGCACTACGGCCACAACAACTCCATGTAATGCTACAGGCTTAGGGAAGAGTGGCTGGAAAGCTGCCCTGTGGAAAAGAATCTGGGGGTGTTCATCCAGAGCTGGCTGATAAATTTCTAAGAGAAGAAGAAAAAGTTTCCATATTTAGTTCTCATTTTTCATCATTAAGAGGAAAAAAAACACGCAAAAAACAGAAGACAAGCATTCTAAGTTTCCAATGAGAAGGCCCATGCATATAGGCTAAGGCTGAACAGCCTTACTTCAAATATTAGGAACTATATGGTTATTATAGCATAGAATTCCACTGCAGTTCAGGCAAAATCAAGAATGAGCCCAAAATGGCCATAATACTTCTAGTCGTCAGCTGAATCACTCAGCCACAATGCGAAAAGTGTCGCACTGAGCACTGTATACAAATTCAGAGTTATGGGTCATCTTTGTCCAATTTCTGTAATACTTTATACCAATGCCTTCCCTACCCAAAACCTTATAACTGCAACAAAAACATTCAGCCCCATGCTGCTCATGCATTGACACAGTGAGGGGCAGCAGTAGCTAACTGACCACACATTTCCTTAACAGATCAAGAAACCTGTCAGGGTGCCTCTTCAAGAATGTGATAATCTTGTGAAAAGCATCTTTTGTAAATATTAAGCATTTAAATTTGAGTTAGGCTTGAAATATTTGTATCTTTGTATTGAAAACTGCTGGAAAATTCTCAGCTATTAGTGCACACAGATTTATTAATTTACAAACATTTCACAGGTACCCCAAAATTTTGATGGCATCTTGATAAGAGTTATATTAAGAGAAAGGCACAAAAAAAAATCATTTACCCCATTAATTACTTCCACATTAAGTTTAATATGTCCAGATGTTGTACTACAGTATTTTAACATTGATACAAAATGCTACTCAATTCATAATTTTCAAATGTTCAGAAATTCTGCTTTCCAGAAAGCTTTTGTTCCTACTTGGAAAAAAAACAATGGAAAAAGTGCCTGTCTTTTTTCCAGTCATCTAAAACAAAACCCTTCGGGGCCTTTCGGTCTGCCTTGTGATCTGTAGAACATTTGTGTCATGTTTTCAATGTTTTGTGTTCATTTAGGTTACAAGAACAAAGACAGAGAAAAGGCAGTATGGCGGTCATGGTAAAAGGGGATAAAGATGAGGATGGCCCACACAGAGAACTGTGGCTGCATCTTTGTTAATTCCTGATTCACCTGAACGTCCTGGCTGATGTAGACTTGTAGGATAGTTTAGGTTGAAAGGGACTTTCTGAGGCTACTTAGGCCAACCCTCACCTTGTGTGAAATTCTAGCTGATTTTGAGGAAAGGTACTCATTTTAAGCCAATTTTGGCAACTGGAACATGGCAAAAAATAAACTTTTTGCTCAAAGAGAGAAAAGATAAATCACAGTCTGGTAGTCTACCAATGCTCTTTCCCCCTCTGTCTTGTTTTTAACAATTAATTAGTTTGCAAATACTTCATAAGAACCCAATGATTGAAATAAATTACTCAAACAAAACAGTCAACTGCCCCAAGGCAGGAGGAGGAAAATTAAGCTGACGTAATTTTTTTCAGTACACACTTTTAACTGAAGTACCTTTTCCTCTTTAAGACCCCCCAAGAGCTTCCTAATTTTCTGTCCTGTTACAGAAAAACACATCTCAAAATCAATATATCAAATGTAATTCAGAATAGTTACTAATACTGTTCACTATACTGAATTTTCACAACTTGAGAATATTTGTTATTGAATTGTTTACCTTACATTTTATACATACGAACTAGGTATCTCATCTATATTTTTACACAATTTTGTAGCTTATGCAGGTTGCTATAAATGCTTGCGTATTTAAAATACATTTTTGATGGAGGCTAGAATGACTTTAATTACAATCCTGCATATCAATGGCTTATTGAAATTCCATAGTATGTCCACTGTGCAGTTGTGAGAAAACCTAAAATTTGCACAAATGGATGAATCTGCGGGAATCCAACAAATACTGCAGCTTCAACTGAAATAGCTTCACAGTATTTACAAGAATATGTCATTAGACACACACACACACACATACCTGATTTAAAAGCAGTAGCTTCTCTTTCCTTTAAATTTTTTGATTCCATTAACTGAAGCAAACAACTGCTTTCCCATGTATTTTCTGCAGCTACTAGCTGTAAAAAATGATAGTATTCCCTGTAATTTTTGGAGTTATACAGGAACACCGTGACTTTTTGAGACATCCAAACTTCTAACAGTTTCTATACTAAATGGAAAGATTACATCTAATATAAAATATATTTATTAGCAATCTTTGACAAAGCAGAATTCAATTAAACAGCTGCTCACCTTAGTTTTGGATGCCTGTGGCCTGCAGCAATGAAGAAAAAAAATAAACAACTTAGTAGCAACTTCATAACAAATTTCACTGAAATCTTATACACCTTTGCTATTCTCTAATATTAGCACTGAACTTTTCTTACATTAAAAGCATCAGCATGCTAGCATAGATCTGTACCATATGTGAATATTATCAGAAGATCTATTAGCCCAAACATTGTCCCACTTAATTGAGAAAGCTTCCAAAAGAAAATTTACTGTAATGTATCAAGCAATCTAAATTCCTGTAAAACTTCATGCTCAGAAGGAACTCTACCAACTTTAAAAATCATGTAATGACTCAGTACCTACTAGTATTAAAAATACTTGTATCTATAGCAGGAATATATTTCCCTCTCCATAGACCGTTTACACCGGGAGATGTTTTCTGGGTGCTGTAAGATACAGCAGCTCCAACTGATTCCACTGGGATTCATAGGTGAGTCACCACTGCTAACAGTCAGCATGGACTTTGCAGACTGAGGAGAGATGCATACACATTCTGTTTTTTACGTACATTGTGTTTTATCAGGCACAACCTGTCTTGCAGGCTTTCATACAGCAACGAAGATAAAATGTTGAGCATTTTGTTTAAAGCTACTAAAAAAAAAGTAGGAGAAACAAGGGAAAAGCACTGATGTTCATGCTGTCTAACAAAAACTTCTAAAATCTGCACTTACTTTTAAATTTAACCATGTAAACTTCAAATAAGGGATACTCAAACTATCTTTAAACAACAAACATATCCAGATGTAGCTGTAAACCTTGAGTATCAGAAAAAGTTACATTACTTTCAGTTACAAAAGCAAAATGCTGACATTTTCCAAGGTATGCATATAATTCATTAAAAATTAAAGTACAATTTTAATTAGAAAATAAATTGAGATTGAAACCTACAAAAAATATATGAAACAATAAATAGGTTTGTGCCTAGAGACACTGGAACAGTAATAATATTAAATGCAGAGAAGTAATCGTGGCAAATAAAGACAAGCCTTAATTTTTATCAAATTGCAGGGTTTCTCAGAACTTGGAAAGATGTTACACAACTGAAATTTTGTAATTTAAAGTGTGGCTGCATGAAAGAATTAGTAGAAGAAAGCAGAGTTATCCTCCATTAGGTGACAACTGAAGTGACAATAGGGAGGTGCTGCTAGTTGCAGCATATAAATTGCAACAGAAGTGCATCTTGATCTTTCTGTGGGCTTGCAAGGTCATGTGTAGGCTGAGGAACCCTACAGGCACTCAGAGTGCAATCTCTCAGTAGCAGCAGGCTGTGGGTGTAAACATGCAGCATGTAAACATGCAGCCACAATGCTAGAGCTGCTTCCTCCTCATGTGGAAACACAGGAATATGCTTTCCAGGCTCCCTCCCAAATGCATTCAGACTACAAATAAACAATCCTGGCTTGGGTTCTGGCAGTCAGCCTGGGTGTTTTCAAATTTTTGTATGGTCACCTAGAAAGAAAAATTGTGGAAGACAAATCATATTCTCTAGGAACAACAGGAATATTTCAGCTTCTGCTACATCCATACTAAACCAATGCAAATATGTGTGAAAAAGTTCTCTCTCCCCATGTAATTGAGATCATCTCCTGTGTTATAGGCTGGTATTTTCAGTCTCTGTATGTGGTTTGTTTCCCTATTATAGTTGGCTGATCATTTTTCAGTGGCAGCTAGGATAATTTTTTCCATTGTCCCTTAAATTCAGTGTCTAATAGGTAGGATATTCAGCCATGAAATAGCAGATCTCCTTCCTGATGGTTACAATCCCACATGTATTATTGCCCAGAAGAGTACCCTAGACAGTGTCCAAAATTTTGTGATACTGTGATATACTGACTCAGGAGGCTGCTGAATCAGACAAAGCAGGTACAAACTAAAATTTCACAGCTTTTCAGAATACTGCCACACTAGAGAACTACAGAATCACTGCCTCAATGCTCATGTGACCTACATGAAATCAACAGAAGATAATGAGAATGACTTAAAGCATTAGGGAATTATCCTCAAATGAGAAAAATTTGGGAATAAAATCCTATAGGAAAGATGTGAGTACTGGATTCTGAGATGCTGGGCAATTGCATTTAAAAACAATGATTAAAACAATAGGTATAGACACAATCATCAGTTCTACAGTTTTTCTCTTCCTAAATTAACACTACTCAGTTTTCACTTTAGCAGAAAATACTTACAAATTATCTCAAAACTCCATTTCTGGCAAACTAATAATTTGCTGAAAAAATCAGATCTAGTCTGTATACATTCCTCAAAACTACTTTAAAAGAATGTGAAAATTGATGGTAACAGAAACACTTCAGTTACACATCAAAAAGAACCACCACATTATAACCAAAATCACTGAAGTCAACAGGACGCAACTCCTTTTTTTTGAGATTGACTATTTTAAAACACCTATACTGGCAAGTACACAACAGCTATGTTAGCATATCAGTACTGGAAAAGTAGTAATATATTCTCATACTTACTGTTGATGTGAAGAGCAAACTCTAGTAAGTTTTTCCAACTCTTCACCACTCAGTTCTTTAGCTGAATTCCTCACTGTTGTAACTGAACTAGGAGCTGCTGTTTTCCATTTTCTTTCTAAATTAAAGCAAAATAATATGCACTCCAAGTACTATAAAAGCAGTATTTGCTTAACATAAAACATACATGTGAAAGTAATTAATGCAGAAATATTGACAACTCTTCTGTGCACGTCCCCATCTTATTTCAAGACTATGCAAAAAAGCATTGTATTTTTTTGTAACACACTATTTTCACCATATCAGATTCATCAACCTTAAACAAAAAATAAATTCAAACCAACTGTGGATCAAAGTCTCAAATAACAGAATAAAGACTGACAAATTATTTGCACCTGTTTTGTGAAACACAAGAAGAAATTTAAAGTAGAAATACTTTTCTTTTAACAAGTTAGGAGAAATTCTGATATAAACTCTGCTTTTGCTATGTAACATTTTTAAGCCGGAAAAATGTGTACTCTTTTGTTTATACACACAAACCAAATGTACTCTTTCTTCTACCATATTAGTTCAGCCTGTACTTACCCCACTGCTCCTGTATGGAAGAAAGATTTGCAAGCAGCTGCTCATGATAGAGTCGTTCAAGCTGAATGAACTTCATTGCCTTCTCATCTGAATGTAAGGTTAAAGGAAAATGCACTCACATATAGATCTGTTATGATTTATTTATATTTGGTACCATATTTAATGGGCAATCATGATGTACCTGAAATTTTACATAATTGAATCAAAATGAATAATGGCTAGCATCTGGGTTTCTGTGAGAGGAAGAAAATAACAGCAGACATGAAAACACCAACTGAGAAGCAAAATAAGTTGAGAAAAGTTCTCTTCAGCAGTTACCTCTTCCCACAACTGACAACTCTTACCAGAAAATGAAATATCTTGGAAATGAAAAGCAAGGCAATTATACCAATACCAGTATATGTCTCTCAAGAAATAAAATTTTATGTCAATAATCATAAGTAACTGAAATTATGGCTCCTTTCCACTGACCAGTTGGAGAGAATATTTAAAAAACTTCCCCAACTTTTAAAAAATACCCTCTCTCTTTTCAATCACTGCATATAACGCTGTTGAACAGCTCAGTTTGCCTTTTGTCTTCTTTCTGATGATTGTGCTTACTTTTCTTCTGTATGAAGAACTCTTCCTCCTTAGGGTTATCAATACATTCATAAAGGTATACTGATGCATTTTGCAATAGCCAGGATAATTCTAGTTTCATCAAGCCTGAGTTGTTTTCTGTTTAAAGCTGTATTTTTCCAGCTATTTGAAATTTAATCTACAGTACAATAAGGACAGAAGTGCGGTGGATGATGTTCTTAGTAATATAGAGAAAATATTTTCCATTATTCATGCTAATTGAAATACTAGAGTATTTCAGAAAACACAGCCAGTACTTGTTATTCTTGTTAGCCACATGCAACATATACATAGCATGGCTTATAAACACCAATATTAATGGAAAGAATATTCCCTGCCCTCAAGAAATTTGTTATTAGAAACAGAATTATAGATCAGAGAGATAGCCTTAGAGGATCACAGCAAAAAATCCTGAATTATTGTTAATATGGAGTTCTACACTGGATGAATTAAAATGTCTGTCATGGATAATTAATACAGTGCAACACGATCAAGTAAGTTCTTTATTAACCTCAGGAAACTGATGGCTGCAAGTACAGAGGAGATATGCTTCATAAATATGTATTGTGGTGTTGAATTCCACACATCAGGCGTACATTGCATTAAAATATTTCCTTAGATCAGCTTTAAACACACTGCCCTTCAATTAAAGCAGCTTCTACGAAAGAGAAACTTGTCTTTCTACTACACTGTTGAATGCATTTTAAGTTTACTGTATTTCCCCCTGCAGAGCCATAATTTACTACAGAATTTTTTCCATGCCCTTGATTTGTGGTATTTCAATTTTTTGATGGAAGTTTTTGAATTAGGATGACTGAGACAGAAGTACAGTCTTCTAAAACAGTGACGGATATTTTATTTTATACATTGTTTTCATAATAGAGTGACCGTTATTTCTCTGGTTCTGTACTACAGGCCAATATAATTCGGTTTCAAGGATTCCTTTCCAGGTGTCTTACGTGTTGTCATTTAACCATTGTAATTGCCTACTGGCTGTATTTTGTTTGTAACAAATTTCATAATAAAGAAATAATCTATGTGAACAGATTTTGTAATTTATGACACACCTTAGTGAATCACATATACCTTAAGGGCTTACCACTTCTGCCTTTTCTTTTTAGGCCGATCATTTCCCTTTAAAAGCAAACAGAGAAAAACCCAGTCCACCTTTTCTAAAAATATATTTTCACTTTAAGGTTTAATATGATTATTCTCTCACACAATTACTGATATTTATGAGAGTAATTAGTTTTTCAACTATTATAACTTTTGGTGAAACTTGTTGGTATTATCTAGGAACAAATCAAAATAACCTGGACCATTGAACCAACTGTTCCCAGAAGCAATTACAAACTATTTCCTATGACAGTTTCTCAGACTACCTTGATACGGTTTTGATTAATTAGCATTTGCAAAAGAACACGTTGCTATTGTTTGTAGGTTGTTGATCTCCCTTAGCTTAGTGTCTGGTATTTTTATTCTATTCTAGGCACTTGTAGTACAAATTCTAATCAACTGTTGTGATAATTTCGTTCTTACTATAGCAGTGCCCTATTTGATATAATAGAACACATACACTATCTAGATTGGACACACTCCCAGTTACTAATACTCAGAACAAAACTTATCCTATAAAAACAGAAGTTCTTTGAAAATAATTTCTTACTTCCTTACTTGTGCACAACTACTAATGATTGTATCAGTACAGCTTTTGGAAGAGGTTTTATTACTTAACTCATATTCCAGCTGTCTGATTAAGAAGGACTTGCTAACCTGGGCAAATTATGGCTGTTTACTGCTTTCTAAACATGACCTACAACCTGTGAGTCATCAGTAAAGCATTTGTCCGTTTTATCATGCCAGATTATTTTAATATAGTGTAAAGATTTCTACAAGTAAAAGGATACATTCCTCCTCTTGGAAATAGGTCTCAGCTATCTGCAAATGTGAAAAAGAAAAAGGAAAAATTAAGATTCCATAATTTTCAAGAGAGTGTTAAGGATATAACATGAACTTTTTATCATAGTTTTAAACATCTGTTTTGTGGGTTCCTGTTTACTTTGGGTAAAATACAAATGTTCAGACTAAATGCATACATTCTTATTCTAAGAAAGATATTTTAAAAGAATATGAAACAACAAAGAAATATTAAGTCCTGTCACACAAATATATTTGCCTAAATGTTAGTTGGGTTTTATCTTGTTACAACAACAAACATTTATTTCACAAACTTCTTTGATGCTAATATTAGAAAGTTTTTACATTACCTAGAACAGAACTACTGCGCTTACTGATAAGAGTTGAAGAGTTTGAATTGTGTTACTGACCACTGCTTCCTTAAGTTTGACGAAATTAAGACGACTGCTGAGCTCTCTCCAGCATTACAGTGCAATACGATAAAACTGATGTATTTGGAAAAAAGACACTAAAAATATATTGCCCGTCACAGCATCAGAGGCATACCAACAACCTTCCTGTCTATATACTATTTAAAATAAATATTAACAATAAATAATTTGAAATTCATGAGATAAACATCAAAAGACTCCAGTTCTTCACTGTTTTCTGTATTACTCCTAATCCACCTGCAGAAGTCAGACAACACCATTTCAGCAGCCTTCTGCCACTTCCTTTCCTGAAGCTGCTCTTCAGTGTTAAAAAGATTTAAAGATCCTCTACCTCATGTCAGTTCACTAAGCCCAAGATCTTTATATGTGAAGCTCTTCCAACAGTACAGCAAGTCATGAAGTTAACCCAGATGGCAGTTCTTTGATTTGCACTGTAGTTGTTTTGACATTGAACAAATTGGAGGCTCTTCCTCCTTAGGTTGACATTTCTATAACAGAACAATCAAAACTGGATTTGTAAAAAGGCAGCTCTGCCAAAGAGAACCATTGAACCATTGAATAAAACTCCCCAAAATGACAGTTCTTCAAGACCTGTTCTCTTAGATGGATGCTGAGTTAATATAGATAGGTCAAAACAAAGAAATACCAGGGAGGTGACAAAAGAAATAACCAAATGTTCCCTGTTGCATTTAGAGCTTAAAGTGCTAAGGAGATTTAATATACATATAGAATACAAAATACTTGGACACCTAACTCAGTCTCCAGCACTTCTAGCTTAACAAAATGCGTAAGCTGCCACTAAATGCTCCTGTAGCAGCTGCCATCTCAGCTAATGGCTAAGAACTGAACAAGAGATCTCTGTGCCAAAGCAGTCAAGCTGTTTAGCTGCAAAATCTTAAAAAGCTTCCCCTGGCTGGGTAATTTTTTAACACCTGTCTTTAATAGATCACTGCAAAAAAGAACAGTAAACATATGCTTATCAAGAGTTTATACACTGAGAAGCTGCAACCAAGAACATGGGCATGCAAACTCAAGAGAAAATTATCTTTCAGTTAACCAATTTATTTCTGTATCAAAACTACATATTTCAACTGCAAACTTAACTGAAACAGACTGACTATGCTTTTCCTAGTGATAATTCTACTTTCAACCAGCTGTTTCAAAGCCAAAATTACAAACATGAAGAGGCAGAATTTCCAAAAGAAAAGCTGAGATGCCAGTTAGAAAAAACACTTTTTCTGTTAATCAAATAAAGGTATCAGCTTTGTGTTTGGTCATCGTGTTCCACTTCCCATCCCCACAAGTAGCATAAAGGATTATTTCTTGGACTAAAAGAGCAAAGACACCATTGTAGTAGGCTCCACACAACAGCTCTAGAGAAAGCAAGTATCCAAAGACAGTCAGAAATCAAGCAGGTTTCTAATCGGAATCAGAATCTCACTTTGACTCTGAGTTGATGGTAGGGAGTATTATAGAAAAAATAGAGCTAACACTTGGAAAGGAAAAGGTGTAACACTACATAGAAAAGCTAATGTGGTAATTGAAACATTTTTCTTTTAATTCCTCCCTGTTGATAAATAATCTTTGAGATTTGCAACAACAAAAACTTATTCGAGCTTGCTAGAAAATTGAGCAGGCTTCCCTAGAAAGCTGAGGAATACTGATGGCTTTATTTGCAAATGGAAAAAAGTACAAAAAATAAAAACGTTGGAAGTAAAAATATTTTGTTCCACAGAACTCTGTAGTATCACTGACCCCTGCAAGCACTAATTAATCTTCAGGGACAGCGAACGTTGGCAGTCTTCCTATTTGTGATGCATGGTGTGGCCAGGGTCACGACTGCAAAATGTGTTCAGTAACTGTAGGTACACTGACATCTGAAAATTCAGGTTAAGACACCTCATAATTGATACTCCAGTGCCTTCTCTGGGAGCACTCAAGTGTTCAGTCTCAAAATCTTGGAGGCATATCAATTCAGGCACTCATAATTTGAAGGGCTTAACAAGTAAACACTTTTTAAACAGTTTAAAGATGATCACTCAAAAAAGACAGCATCTTGATAGAGGAGTCCAGATTACAAGCTGTGGATTCCTGGCTCTCTGTCTTATTACTAGCCACTAGACCATTCTAAGCCCAGTACCTCCAAAAGAGAATTGGTAAGTGACTTCTAGTGTTCTTGATTTGCACAGTTTGGCTGCTATCCACAGTGGTCTGCTAACCATTTCTGAAGCTCCGTACCTTTGCTTTATATATAAGCAGTTCTTAAACTCTGTGACAAGTAATAAACAAATCACATGAATCCAGTTCAAGACAGGAAAAAAAAAAAATCACATCCTACTTTTAATTAAAAGTTAACCCTTTAATAGCCCCTAAAATCCCACAACCTTTAAATAGTTAATACAGGCTTCCTACTAACAATGCAGACAGTTAATACTCCAGAATCTGACGCGGCTATTTATGTAACATTGAATATTGTTATACAGAATAAAAAGAGAATGTGGTAGAAGAGTATTTGCTAGACTTGACATAAAAGAAAGTTACTGGCAGGTTGTATTAGCAATCTAAAAAAAAAGACTGAAGATGACAGATTAATTAGCAGGAAAAGGAAAAAAAAAGATTCTTAATAGACTCACTTTACCTGAAAATATGAATGTTATCTTTAAAAACTCTTATTTTCCCCCCAGATTAAGAAGTGTGTTATGATCCTTGTAAATTCTGTTATCTTTCTTTCAAACACTCCATTACAAATAACGTGGTATTTCTTAAGAAAAAAGATACGGGGTTTGACTACATTACTGAACCTGCAAATGCAGATTTTGTTCTCAGTTCTGTCACAGTTTCTGTATGACTTTCAAAAGGTTGTTACCCTTAGGGTTTGGCTTCCTCATATAAAAAGCAGCAAACAGATTTCACCTCCATCATGTTCAATGACACTTCTTAATGTTTGTAAAACATTTTGAAGTTTTTGCCCTGCCTATGTTGTTTTCCAAACAGACCTTTGTACTGACAGAGAAATGGCTACCGAATTTGGTGTAGCTAAAAGTCCAAATGGTTAACCCTAATGGTTAATGCTAAGTTTCAAATAAACTTAGGAACAATATGAAATATCTTCACTCAAACACAGATTAAGAAAAATAATTAAAGTTAGATGTCAAATATAAATTATCTTTAATTTGCTATACTAAAGAGAAACTTCCTTCTCAAATATAATCACTGACTTTATATAAAAGAGAATAAGAATGCAGTAGTGCCATCATAGTCTGGAAGTTTAAAATACCACAATCACCTGAGTTTTTTATCTATCTATATAGCCTGTATTAGACACTATAGCCAAACAAAATCTGCTAGTCTGTTAATCTGACACAACTGAACTATAAATCAATACTGCATCAAGTCCTATCAGCAGATTCATCTTGCATCATAATCTCCAGAAAGAAAAACAGTGGCCAGTTAGTAAAAAAAGATTTCTTTTCAAATCACACATTACTTTCTTTGGTCTTGCAGGTGTGACCACTATGCTATTAAAGAGCATACACTAAGAAACCTTAAATCTTAGCATTTATGCATTAAATCCATGGTAGGAAGTCTGTAACAGTAAAAAGAATTCCAGATTTAAAGTGTTATTTTAGACACCAGTTGTCTTGTATCTATACCAGTGTCTTACAACCCATATTTAAGGAATGGTGAAGAGTGATTCTCCTAAATCTTCCTGCAAAATAGAATATTATCATTTGGAAAATTAGAAAAACAGTCCTTAAGTGTTCCCCTTAACTGCAGAATATACTTTTAAGGCAACATAATTTAACATATATTAGAATACCTTAGAGGAGATATTTGCCTTGACCACCTGTTATATATCAAAATACCATGTCCAGATATAAGTATTGGCATATGCTGAATTAATGGATTTTTAACTAATTAATAAAGGTATCAAATAAAAACAAAATTGTGTGCAACACCCCAGAATCACAGGAAGTACCTGATGGAGACACAGGGGCAGTATTTTTGAATCCGTCTGCTCAACCTCTTCACGGAGCAAAGAGAAAAGGGATTGCAATGTTTGATTTTGTTCTTTTTGTTGAAAGTTTTCATTTGTTTCAACAGCACCTTCAGCATGCACTGTATCTGTATCTGTAATACGAGCATTCCCCTCCTTGATTGCAGTGGTTCCCATTGTATGAATTCCTTTAAAAAGAAGAAGTACTTAGGTTAGGATTCAAAAACTATGTCTAGGGTTTTTTTTAAGGAAACTTCAATACAAAACCTATGAATACAACCACAGTATCTTAAATAACATCCCTGCAGCAAATAAAACACTGGTCTTGTCAAAATTAGTTGATCAATTGTGATAGGTCTGTCTCAGTGCCAGCTCACCAACCTGAAACGACACAGTAACATACATCAGGTGTTTTTGTACACTTCTACCTGGAACCTGACTTTAACTTGGGGCAACCCCTCCCCCTCAGTCTAAACTGTTCTATAGAGTTATTAATAAGAGACCAGGATGACCTAAAATAAAAACTGTTGTGACTGATGTTACAGTTTCAGCTAAAAAAAAAATACTTCGATCCAAGTGGACAAACTTCTACATTAAGTCTGAAGTGTATCACAGTAGAGGTAGAAAGCAGGGTTATTTGCAACACAGTTTTGCTCAAAAAGGGCAAAAAGAAGGCAGATGAGGAGAATGAGTGCAACTTTCTGGGTTCAAATCCCATGCTTTATTGTTAGAAATGCAGTATTTGTAAAATATTCCTGGTCATGAACATGACAGTTAACAGGAAATGTCAAATTAGATTAGGGAAGAAGTGTGCAGCATGCAGTACTAGTGGGAAAAATCAACTACCCATATACAGACTGGACCAGTTTCTCACAAAGATCAGAGAACAAAAACAAATGATGGTTTCCTATAACACACAGTCCTAAGAGTAACAACATAACTGCAGTTTATTCCATCAGTTCATGAATGATTTTTTGAATTCATAAAACATTGAATTTGGTATATTACATAGGACTGAACTTTGAAAAAAAAAAAAATCCCATAATTAAAAAAAAGAATTCAGAGACCCTGGCCACAGAAATGTGCACCATAAACTTTTATAAATTTAAGTCATGATAAGTATGTTATTCTTCCCCAGCTACACCCATTTTCTGAAAATCATTTAAAAGCAGGACAGATGGGGGCTCAGTTTCAAGTAACCATCACATTTTGACTCTGTTCCTACAGCTGGGGTACTCATATTTCAGACCCCCCCGGTTGTGTTCATTGCAACTGAAACCCTATAGTGATGATTCAGGTTTAAGATTTAGGGCTTAAGAAATGCATTCACTTGCCCACTGAAGGCTCTACTGTTCTATTTTTGGTTATTATAAACTCTTTATTAAGAAAACTATCCACATAAGGAGTATTAACAATCTCTGAGGGTGCCTATTTTCACAGGGCTTATTGCCAGACAAAATATAGTTGTAATGTAACATTGCTTTTTGAATATCAATGCATGTTTCTGCATTTCCAGTATTTATTTGGGCTTGCTGTGGGCCAAAAGCAACAAGAGAAATAATTGGATGCAAGATTCAAACCAGGCAGTACTTTTAGAGATGGAATTTAGGCTGTGTTTAAAAATATAGCTTTCAGTTCAACACTTGATCGTAAAACCAGAAAAGAGGGTTCACATGTTCTGGTAAACCTTTTCTCTCACAAAAAAACCCATCACTTCCAAATGCACTGTATTAAGTCATATCAAAACATGAACATCAATTGAAACATGCTTGATAGCAACTACAATGAAAACCTCCATTTTAATGTTATTGTGGTACTGCTGTTAACACACACTTTGTAAACTGCACACTATTCCTGTCACTCACTTGGAATTAAATTCTGCCCTCAAATTAACTCCCCTGATTCTGAAGTCAAGCTTTACAGCTATTCAGGTTATTTCTACCTTGTTCTATTTTAAACACAAGACAACATTTGTACCTTAGTAATGCTATAAAAAATTACTTTTCCTGAGGTTGTAACACTTAGTAAAGCTAGACCATAACACCTTTATGATGAAATAAGATCCTTATTTATTTTTTTATCCATGTTCTTGGCAAGGGCACGCAACACTGCTTTTTCCTGGAATCAATGTTACTGTCCAAAGTAGGCCTTTTTTTCTTCTTTTACTAAAGACTGGTATAATATATATTTCTGATATTTTAAGAAGCAAGGATTAAGTTTTTTTCACTCTGCAAAGCATCGATATTTAAAAACCATCTTTTTCCATATTAGAACTGAACCAAAGCCTTTATGAAAATAAATGCGAAGAAACACAGAAGATACCAACCATCCAATGGCCAGAGCACTCACAAAAGTAGCCCCATGTTTGCAAAAAGTTCCAATTTTGACTGACCTTGTGACTAAAAATGACAAACACATTTTTAATGTCTCTTGTTTGTTTGTTTTGTCAGTATTGAAAGTATATGGACTAAAATGCTACTGCCACCTGCCTCAGAGTGAGTCAGAGGTGTAAGTATGATGCACTTGCCATCAAATGAAGCCATCAAATTAAAATTATGGATATTAGCCTCTGTTTTTAAATTTAGTTTTAATTTTCACATTCATTAGCATTAGCTACAGTCACCAGTAACAGAAGTTTCTAGTACAGGAAACATATGGTAATCTCTTCTTTCAAGCATTCTTTGGTACCAGAAAGCTGGTTCAGACTGATTCATTCAATAACTATCAAAACAAAAGATCAGCAAGGTTTTTAAAGGAATTTTTAGGAGAAGATCTTTTAAGACAAGTGTGTTGGCAGTAAATATGTAACTCTAACTAAGCAAGCTCAAAATCTTGTTCAGTGCAGCACAAAATGCGAAATAAAATAACACTGTTTGACTTTTAATATAACGTCCAGAATTTAACTTGGGGAAAAATAATTAAGGACATGTTACCATGCTCTACCATATTAAAGAATTAGTGTGATTTTACAATATTAAGTCACTAGTTATGCCAGGACTGATCTTTTTGAAAAAAGATGTGATTATTTTCAGAGAACAGGGATAATTTGAAGTCCACATACACTGAAGCAGATGATACTTCATGAATCACTATCTCTACCTGCACTAAAGTTAGCATGATTCATCACAAGGAATCCAAGTATGAATAATCACCAAAGATTAAATTTGTGAATTTAAATTTACATCACTTCTTTGATCACCAGTGTCCACATAGTCTATTCAAAACTACTACTAGCATACAAAGAGAATGTAAGAAAAATCTGGGATCTAGAAGCTAAAAAGTCATCAATCCACTCCAAATTGTCTACGGTATCATCAAGACAGATAAAAGGAGGTGGTGAAATCTTGGAAATACTACTACAGGACAATGAAATAGATATAAAGGCTCTTAATCTTGCATTCAGTCAACTAATTGTCGGAGCTCCAATAATTCTAGCTCAAACACATTGTAAGCATATACAGAAACATAATAACCAAATACTTTTAACTGTTTATGCTTTATAAGCAAATATTTAGAGGATTTCAAACACATTTCAAGTATGAATATCGGCTCTTTCTTCTAAGTAAAACCATACTTTCAGCGTGGAAGACTAGCTTCTCTAATGATCCCAAACCTGCTGCTGAAGAAGTTCTGGATAAATAATAGTAAGTAGAATGTAGTTTTCCACAGTTTAGGATCACTGCTTCAGTCATTAGCAAGAGAAGGAATATGAACCACGTGCTTTTTAAGTCAAATATCATCTTTTCCAGAAAAACATTTAGCAACTTTTAGCAACATGTAACAGCTACCCTAAGAGGTCCGCTTAGAGTGAAAGAGAAGAAGATTCATAAATCCCTTCTTTAGCTATAAGTCAAAGCAAAAATTAAAATAGTATCATTACACAGAGCATACAAGTATTTAGTTTGTGATGCCAGTGTGCTTGTGTGATGCGCTGCTGTCACCCACTCACGGATCTTCCACTCTGGTTTGATTATTCTCTCCTTTATCTCTGAATCTGCATAAAGACAAGAACTCCAGTTTGGTTCTCTTATGTAGAGGGATTCTCAGGATTTATTTAAAATAGCTGGTTTCACTAAAATGAAGACATTTGCAACATCAAGAATTGTGACACATTCACTGCACTGTATGAAAACAGGAGAACCACCATGTAAGAACACATAAAAAGCTAAATGTAAATTAGCCCCCAAGCAGTGGGAGATATAATGTAAGTTTATATTCTGATCTTCTTTCTGTAACAGTCAAAGTTCCTTATTAATCAGTGAGAATTTGTTCACAGAAATTTGGCAGGTTTTGTACATCTCTAGATTTTTCCACGAAATTTTCTGTATTTCAGCTTTCTGCTTTTTGCCTTAAAAATCACCATCCACTGTGCACAGCTCATTTTGTGGTAATTCTACATCAGCTGATTGTATTTATCAACAAAGAATACAAACTAACAGAGAGAGAATATAGGCAAAGTTTAATTTTCAGTGTGAATTTCTTTTCTTTCTCTCACAGATAATTCTGCCAACTCATCTGTATCATATAAAATCAACTTTTTTTTTTTTAATTACCATCATATAGATGACTGGTTCTCAGTTACTTCTGCCTATCTCTTGTTTTAATTATTTTCTTCTCTTTTTAAACATTAAATTTACAGTTGAAATACATACCGAATGACTTTCTGTATCATTTAATAAGAATTCATTTTCCCTATAATAACAGATTTCAGAATCCTCTTAACTTTACTAGAAAATCTATTTTTTTCTCTTCTAGATTTTGGCTGTAAATACAAGATATGGAATGCAAGTCTTCCCTTCCTTTCTTTACCTATTTTATAATCTTTTAAGATCACGATCAGTTTTCAGATTAGACCATAAAAGATTTGTCATTTACTGGAAAACTGTATTTTAAAATCACTTTAAATAGCCAAATATCCCATCTTCTCAGTCTTTAGATGAAAAAAAAAATGTGGGAAAAAAACCAATGAGGCAGGCATGATGCAGTTGTTTCAAGCAACTTTCAGAGATACCCATGTGATGAAACACACTGATTTTAATTACTATATTTGCAGCACTATGACACATAAGCTGTACAATTTATGTCAAAACCCTAATACAATAACACATTACATTGATGCAGACACATCCTACTCATTCAAAAAGGGAAGAAGAAGATGTAATAAACATTCACATTTTCCTTATACAATTAATATTCAAAAGATCTAAAAGAGAAGTAACATAAAATACTGGTAGAAACACATTTGTTGAACAGTGCATTACCCAAAATGCATACCCTAGGATTATCTACTAAGCTTTGAAAAATGTAAATTCTGACAACAGCAGGCCATGACCAAGCTCATAACAAGATTTCAAATCTTGACTTTGCATCAAGACACCAAAATCTTGCACTTGAAGACAATATTAAAATGAACTAAACCATATTGCCTGAATTCCTGGCTATTCTGATTTCAAAGTCAGCTCAATTTCCATAATGAAACTCTGTGCCTCCCTCTTCTCATGATTCCTTGATATGTTCTATTTGCTACATAGCCAAAGTTGGAATACAGAAGGTGAAAACATCTAGAACTGAATCTGATTTAGGACTATTAACAGTTTGCAAATCCCACGCCCCCCAGAAAAACCCCAAACAACCCCCCCAAAAATTTAGGGAAATTTTAAAAATAATTAATATGACAACTAAAATATATCTTTATTTTTATTTTACAGATTAGAACTACAGTGTTCTTATTTTAAGCAAACAGAACAAATTTTTTTTTTATAAAAGTACCTTTAGATTTTTTACTGGAGCTTCTTTTACTTCTTGGACTTTTTCCTCCTGGCTGTTTTTCTGTAATAGGCTTTTCCTCCAGCTGGGGGTCCATATGGACGTTTACAGACCTCCTCTCAGTCTCATCTTCCTTACTGCTTGGGGCACAGTCTCTGCTGTCCATATTCTCATTATTATTGATGCTGTCCTGCTCACCTTCATTCTGTCGTCCCATAGCAATGCTACTACAGGTCAGAACCTCATTCCCATCACTGTCAAGTTGATTTTCATTTTCATCAGCTGAAGAAATCAAATGAGTTGCCAAGCTTTCCACCCTATAATCAGCAGGAAGACTGTCCTTTGAGTCTATTTGTAGATCATTTGGTGGAAATCCTCTGTCATCCATTAGTGCGTTACTTGTTGAACCACTTAAATCTCCCTCCAAATAATTTTAGACCTAAAACATAAACCAAGAAGAAGCATTTATAATAATGAATAAATAACCTCACACTTAATGCCAGCCAATAAACGATTATGTTAGACAAGTGATACAGTTTAAAGGTATGGGGAAATTGTTTCAAATAGTAACTGATTGCCTCATTGTAAGTCTTTAAGCAAAGCATATTTACATTCAAAGAACTATCTATAAACTTTTATTTTTATCCAATTATAATTGCTCCCAGTTACCTGACCTATAGCATAGCTGATCTCTACAGCAGTGCTCTGTGTTACTGCTGAGGTAACAAGAAAAACAAAAAGATAAACAGAAAACACCTCCATCATGCCCCTTTAAATCCATGGCTAAAACAAAAGCATTCTTGTCACATAAGGTCATAGCTTTACTGGAACAAAAATAAACTAGGGAGCAATAAAAGCAGAACAACTTTTAATTGTCAGTCATGATAAAACATCAAATATACAGAAATGAACCCTATTACATGAATTAGGTGCAAGTAGAACCTGTTTATTGACTCAGACTGTCACTTTACTTTCAAGAAAACATTCAACGTGTCTTCAGTGTACATAGAAGCAGATGGTTTGTTAATAAAAAGCCCCTAATACTCCACCTACTCTCAGCAGGGGTCAATTTTCCCTTTTTGTGAACATGTAACTCTAATGAATACTGCAGTTAGATGCATGTTCACAGGAAAAAAAGGGTAATTCTCAGCAGCAGAGTTACACAGTATTTATACAGGACTGATATCGTATGAGTTCCTATCTTTAGCTTTTAGAAGCATGGTAATACTGCTGGTTTAACACTAATGAAATACAGCTCCATTATGAACATCTCACTAGATTTAGCTCACATATTTTAAATTGCAAAGCCCCAAATCAGCAAACAATCTTGTATTACAGAAGAGCTTAGACAAACCTCCTACATCAGTTTCCTCTCCTTTACTTTACGTGAAAGGGCATTTTTGGAAACTTGTCTTCACCAGGCTTTGTTCAGTCTTATTTCAGTTGTATACACCAGGACATAACTGACATACACACTTACTAAATATGCAAGATAATGTTACATTTTACCTGCTAGAAGAATTCAAATTGCAATAAAACAAGCAAACAAAAAAGCCTTAAGAATAAGTAGGTTTTCCTTCATACACAGAAATATATTTCTGCTAAAGATTACAACCTTTGTAGTTGCTAAAAGGACTGGGAAGAAAGAAAAAGTCACTCCTGTCTTAGGGAAGCAAAGGAGGAAGACTGAGGGAGCTACAGGCTGCTCAGCCTCACCTCAGCCCCTGGAAGGCGATACAGCAAGTAATCCCAGAAACCATTTTCAAACATGTGAAGGACAAGAGGGTCATCAAGAGTAGTCAGTATGGATTTATGATGGGTAAATAGTGCTTAACCAACTTGATAAGCTTCTATAAAGAGGTGATTGGCTCAGCAGAGGAGAAGAGAACAATGGATGCTATTTACCTTGACTTTGATAAGGCTTTTGACACTGTCTCCAATAACATCTGCACAGACAAGCACACAAAGTACAGGCTAGATAAGTAGACAGCGAGGTGGCACTGAAAACTGGCTGAACAGCTGGCCCTAGAGTGTTGTGATCACCGAAATGAAGTTCAGCTGGGGGCCAGTTACTAGCGGTGTTCATCCAGGGGTTGACAGTGAGGCTAGTACTGGTTAATGTCTTCATTAATGATATAAAGGATGGACAGAGACACCCTCAGCAAGTTTGCAGATGATACACCAGATGGTTGTGCTGCCATTTGTGCAGACCTTGACAGGCTGCAGAACTGGGCTGACAAGAACTCCACATAGTTCAACAAGGGGAAGTGCAAAAGTCCTGCAGCCAGGAAGGAGTGATCTCCTGCACCGATGCACACCAGAGACCACCCAGCTGGAAAGCAGCACTGCAAAAATGGAACCTGGGGGTCCTGGTGGACAAAAATTGACCATGAGCCAGCAATGTGCCCATATGGTATCTTGGGCTGTGCTATGAAGAACAGATCCAGGGAGGTAATCCTTCCTCTCTGCTCAGTGCTAGTGAGATACACCTGGAGTGCTGGATTCACTTTTGGGTTCCCTAGTCCAAGAAAGATATAGTCTTACTGGAGCAGGTCCATCACAGAGCCACAAAGATGACTGAGGAGGCGAGGCAGAGAGAGCTGTGATTGTTCAGCCTGTGGAAGGGTCAGGGCGGGGGGGCTCAAATCAACATACGTAAATTTGACTGGAGCAAATAAAGATGGAGTCAGACTCTTCGCAGTGGTATCCAGTAAAAGGATAAGAGGTTATGGACACAAACTGAATACAAGAAACTCTGTTTAAAATTAAAAAGAAGCTCTACTTGAAAAGGTGATGGAACACTGGAAGAGGTTGCCCAGAATGAACACTAGAACAGGGCTGCCCAGAACAGGCTGTGGAGCTGCTATCTTCAGAGGTATTCAAAGCCCAACTGACACCATGTTCTGAAGTCAAATGTGCACGTAGAGTTGACCTAAGTCAACTCAAAAATTTTCTTCAATTTATTTTTTCATTTGTAGGGTTAGGAGGGAATGAAAAGAAAGGATGCAGGACTGCAGAGATGAAGAGGACCTCACAGAAACTACCCTGGGCTCATACGCATACGAGCTACTGCAATTGCTCCTGACCATATATGCTGACTATTAGGGTGCAGAACCAGTAGAAACTTCACAGCTTTTATTCTTCTTAATTATCCACTCCTCTTTCTTCACTACTTTAAATTATTTTGGCCCTCTGTGACCACCCTCTACACCTGTCCCAAAAGATTTTGTTAGCATTCCTGAAGAGCTTATTTCTGAAGACTTTATTCTTGAAACAACATAAATTTTGCTGAGCCAACACTTCACAGGAAGTGTATAAATGTCATCTTTAGTAGCCTACCCCTTCTTAGCAAAAGTTTACTTCTCCTTCACTCATGTATTCCTCGATCCCTTCATCAAATACTGTTCTACTGGTTCTACAGGACCAGCAAGACCTGGGCAGCTACACCTGCCTTTAGACAATGCTTCAGTTTGCACGAGCTCTGTATATACCAGGAGCGGTTACAAGGACTGTGTGCCAGTATTGTCAAGAAGAATGTTCTAGGAGTTCTAGGGAAGCATTCAGAGAGCAACAAGTCACCGCCAGCTGGGCAACACAAAAGCAAAAGTCAGCACCAACTAGGACAACTCCATCTCTGCTTCCAACCTGAAGAGGTTCTAAACCATTTCCAGCCATACCAGTCTAACAAAAAACATTGTCTAGCCTGTAACATATAAGCTGCATATAAGGGGAAGTTTAGATCAGGCATTAGGAAGCATTTCTTTACCAAGAGGGCAGTCAAACAGTGGAAAGCTTCCTAGAGAGATGGTCGATGTCCCAGGTCTGTCAGTGTTTAAGGGACATTTGAACGATGCCCCTAATAATATGCTTTAATTTTGGTAATTGGTCAGGCAGTTACATTAGATGATCATAGTAGGTCCCTTCCAACTGAAATATTCTGTTCCATTCCATTCCATAAGAATAATGAATTGTACACTAAAGACACAAGTTGTATTTTCCTCTGTCAACCAAATAGGAGAACTGACTTCCCCTGAGCATCACAGAAACCAATACACAGATACATATCTGGAGAATGCATCTGTTCATTAGAAGGATAATCCTTAATGAACCCCTTTTCTCTCAAGGACAGTTAAATGTGAAAGGAAAGGTTAAAAGAAGGACATAACTTAATCAGACTAGCAGGAATCAGAACTAGAAGATACCACTTACATACACCCATGCTACTGCTATGTTGATTTACAGATGATAACTCTTCTAAATCGTTAAAAAAATAAAATCCAGAACACCATGTTAAACTTCAAGTCTTATTCTTCCTAGAACACGAAATAACTACTTCTGCCTTCCCCAGTTTGTAGATTAAATGATATATCAAACAAAAGAGGTGGAAGTAAATTACCCAAAGCCAACAAGGAATTATCTTTAACAGCAGTAATTAAAAATCAGGATGTCCTACCACCGTCTTTCTCCTATCAGTAGACAACAGTTTATCTTTTCAACAGCTATCACAGGGAAACAGAAACGTGTATTCACTTCAACAAGGTGTTTCCTATTACATTGTGCAAAATGACAAAAAAATCGCTTTTGACAAATGACATTTTCTACAAAGGAAGCCAACATTCTGATAGAAAATATTAACTCATTTCCTTGTAACATGTGGCTAAAATGGTAGTCCCTCTCTAGCTGAGTCTGGAGAACTTCTGCAGCTAGCACAGATCAACCTTTCTTAGATTACTGTCTGAAACTCAATATTTCTCCAAATGAAAGTAGCCCTGAAAATCTACTCCTTTCTAAAATGCTTATGACTCCTTACAGAATGAAAATTCAGAGCTAGTTCAAAGAGTTTAGAACAGTCTTGGTCTTGATCTTTAAAAGCATGCCCCCTCTCTCCGATGAAACTTTTTTCCATCCTGGTTTTCAGTGTTGCTATTTACCATTGCTTTTGTTTTTACAAAGGCATGAGGTAGGTACCAAAGTGAAGCTGAATTCAATGACCATGTATTTTAGCTCTAAGAACACAAGTAGAATCACTTATTTATAAACAAAAATGGAATTTAAATCATTAACTATTTGAACTATATTTACCATATCGTTAACATGCAGTTACTGTATTTACTATTTTGCTATTGAAATGAATTGTACACACAACCAACATACTAAGAGAAAATGTTTTCTCCCTTCTAGGCAAGTCTTTCTTCCCTTCACTTGTTGCCCAAAACTGAAATAAAAGCTAAACACTGAGTTCAACTGTGCTGACCTCTCTTAAAAAGTACTGATGAATGGAAATGGTTCAGTTCCAGTTGCCCCACAGATTAATGCAACTGGCATATATAATCATGGTGATTATAGCACAAATCAAAAATAAGATGCAAAACACTTTCGAAGTGGTTAAAAGACAAAGACCATATTGAAGAAATCAGTTGTACCTTTGTCTGTATTAGGACAAGCAGTATGTACATTACAGAAATATCAGGGTACTCACTTCTATTTTAAATCAATCTCAATTTTAAAAAGCCTGTGCTCTTCAGAGTTCTCTTTCATGTACTTCACGTAACTTCATATAATTTCAACAAGTTCTTTAGTTGCTCATTTTTGTGTGTGTACAGAGCCTTTCTTCCATCTATCCTTACTACAGAAATATAACCTTAAATACCGTAGTTTGGATTGTATTCTGAAAACAAAGGGCAAAACTGGGATATTTCCTGGCCCTGCAAAGTCAAATGTGAAGAGGGCATTAGGAAAACCCAAACCAAACTCACAAATGCATAACCTCCATCGCTCCCCAAACTCTCATACCAAACACAGCTTCTCTGTCCTGGAAAGGTGATAGGTTTTGTGAACATTTACTGAACGTATAGCATAGTATTTAATTTACTGATCTCAGAAGTATCTTGCAGAACAGATCAAGAATGTAACACCACATCTGCTGGCAAAAGGCTAATAAGGTTCCAACATTCAAAAAGGTTATGGCAAATAATTTTTTATTGCGACTGCCTTCATATAACTCCTCTGACAAAGACACTATTTTCTCTGTCATTCTCATGCTATTTAATTATTCTGTGTTAGTTAGGGAGATTTTCAATTCTTTGAAAGTCAGTTTTCCATTATATCAACAACATTGCTCTATTCAGATTGGGCATTTCAGATTGGTTCTCAATGTTGACTCTACTCAATCTTTTCATTAACTTTGACAATAAAACACAGTAGCTATATAAAATCTGCAGTTACAAGCAGTCATAGTACTTTTGAGGATTTAATTCAAAATTAATTGTAGTACTAAGTGCTCCAAAATGAATAACACAAAATTCACTAAGACAAACAGGACACACTGTATCTTTTAGAATAAATCATAGAATGGTTTAGGTTGGAGTGGACATTAAAGATCATCCAGTTCTGATCCCCCTGCCATGGGTGGGCACACCTTCTAGTAGACCAGGCTGCTCAAAGCCTCATCCAACCTGACCTTAAATATTTCCAGGGATGGGGCATTCACAACTTCCCTGAGCAACCTGTGCCTCACCACCCTCACAGTAAAAAATTTCCTCCTAATATTTAGTCTAAATCTCTCCTCTTTCAGCTTAAAACTGTTACCCCTCATCCTATCTCTGCACTCCCTGACAAAGAGCCCTTCCCCAGGTTTCATGTGGGCCCACTTTACATACTGGAAGGCTGCTATAACGTCTCCCCAGAGCCCTCCCCTCCCCTCCCCTCCCCTCCCCTCCCCTCCCCTCCCCTCCCCTCCCCTCCCCTCCCCTCCCCTCCCCTCCCCTCCCCTCCCCTCCCCTCCCCTCCCCTCCCCTCCCTCCTCCTCCTCCTCTCCTCTCCTCTCCTCTCCTCTCCTCTCCTCTCCTCTCCTCTCCTCTCCTCTCCTCTCCTCTCCTCTCCTCTCCTCTCCTCTCCTCTCCTCTCCTCTCCTCTCCTCTCCTCTCCTCTCCTCTCCTCTAAATAAGCTCAGCTCTCTCAGCCTGTTATCTTATGGGAAGTGCTTAAGCCCTCAGATCATCTTTGTGACTCTCCTCTGGCCTCGTTCTAACATATGCATGTCCTTCCTGTGCTGAGGACTCTAGAACTAAATGCAGTACTCCAGCTGAGGTCTCATGAGAGCAGAGTAAAGGGGCAGAATCACCTCCCTCAACCTGCTGGTTACACTTGTTTTGATGCAGCCCAGGATACAACTGGTCTTCTGGGTTGCAATCTATATTGCTGGCTCACGTTGAGATTCTCATCCAACAGCATCCCCAGTCCCTTCTCTGCAGGGCTACTCTCAATCCATTCTCCGCCCAGCCTGTAATTCTACTTGGGTTTGCCCTGACCCAAGGGCTGGACCTTGCCCTTGGCCTTCTTGAATTTCCTGAGGTCAGCACAGGCCTGCCCCTCAAGATTGTCAAAATCCCTCTGGATGACGTCTTCCCTCCAGTGTGTTGACTGCACTACATAGCTTGGTGTCATCAACAAACCTGCTTGAGGATGCATTCAATTCCACTGTCCGTGTCTCTGGCAAAGATGTCAAACAACACCGGTCCCAATATTGATCCCTGAGGAATGTCACTAGTCACCAGTCTCCACTTGGACATTGAGCCATTGACCATGATTCTCTGAGTATGACCATCCAGCCAATTATTTATCCACTGAGTAGTTTTGTCTGTCAAATCAGCATCTCACCAATTTAGAGAGAAGAATGTTGTGTGGGACACTGTTGAATGGTTTGCACAAGTCCAGGTAGAAGATGTCAGTTACTCTTCCCTTATCCACCGATGCTGTAGCCCCATCGTAGAAGGCCATAAAATTTGTCAGGCAAGATTTGCCCTTAGTAAAGCCATAATCACCTCCTTATTTTCCATGTGCCTCAGCAGTTTCCAGGAGGATCTGCCCCGTGAAACGGCCAGGCACAGACTGATCATCCTGTAGCTCCCCTGGTCTTTCTATTTTTGCTTTTAAAATGTGGGAGTTACGTTTCTCCTTTTCCAGTCAGTGGGAACTTCACTGGACTGTCATTACTTCTCAAATATGATGGATAGTGGCTTAGCAACTTCATCCACCAGTTTCCTTAGGACCTGTGGATGCATTTCATCAGGTCCCATGGACTTGTGCACCTTTAGGTACACAATCTGATCCTGTGCTTCAGGATGAAGAACATATACATGAAATAGGCCCAGTCATTCTGTTCAGATGAAAAACATCTCATAAAGAGATACCAAACAGAAAACCAACTGCGAGTCTGTAGGTTCTTTCCTCCTGAGATATAATACAGCCAGGCACAAGTGAGTAGTCTACCAGACACTAATCAATTACAGCTGTGCATTTTTGTTTTGTGCACAATATACACAAATCAAGATGTTCACAAATAATAGAATCTAGATTACGGTGAGGCAAGAGTTTTAGAAAGGAAGGGACAGCACTATACATGGCATTAGTTATTTAGTCTAGAAAAGGTTGCCATATAAACAACCAAACCAGCTCTCCAGAGATGTGGAATCCCCATCCTTTTAAAGAAGAAATTAAGCAAGTCTCATGTTGAAGGGCAGGTTAGTAAAGGATTAGGGGAATTTAATTTTCTATACTATTGCAGCGGTTTTGTCCTTTTTTTTTTGTTCTTATAGTATGGATTCATTAGTAGTTTATTATTTCACTAGACATTCTTATGTACAATCCCATTACTGGACAGCTTTGCTATGACAGAATCTCATTAGCATCCTCCTGACTGTTCAGTCTGCCCTATGTTTGGCTTTGAAATAATATACCAGGGGTAAAAATATCTTTATATGCATTTTCTGCTTCTGTGTCAGCTACAAGGTTTAGGAGGTCTGTCTCTTCAAATATTTTAAGTCTGCTGTCCTCCAAGCAGTATTCAGATGCATGAGTGTTTTTTAAAATTTCACTGAATTTACAAAAACATCTGAGCATGAACACAAGTGGTTTGGTACTCTCTAACACTGAACTGACATTTCTCAAGTCGCAGTGGCATTTACAGGCATGATGATCTTTATATCTATAAACTGCAAGAACAGCGAGGAAGCTCCCCATGCTAGCTTCAACTTCTAAACCTTTGCTTATTCACAGCTTTAATAAACAATTAAAAACATGTACTGCCAGGCATTATCTACTCTTCCACATTTAACACTACTATAAAAATATGTTTCATTCAGCAGCCAAATACAAGAAATTTGTCTGGGAATAAATAGCATCTTTTATTAGAACATAGAAGAGAGTTCAGATAAAAAATTCTCACAAACAAGCTCTTTTCCAGCACTCAAAATACACAACGATCAGTCTTCTAAGTGTCTAAAAAGTTCTGCGTTTTAAGCTTCACTAGGACAAATTTCACTAAGTGGTATAAGAATAAAAGGGGACCTCACCATTATATGTGATCATTTTTTGTTCTTGTCTGCAGCAAAACACCAGAATATATCTCAGGTTAAGGCAGAAAGGAAAAAGAATAGACCCTTTCAGGAGGATGGGGAGCTCCCATCACCGCAGAGCTTTTATAAAAATTCTAAACAAACATTGATCAATAATAACCTGTGAGTAACTGGACCTGCCTTGTGTTTCATGAATCTCCTTTTAAGTCTTATAAGAAATAGTTATTTGCTTTTTTTTTTATTTTTGTATTTTCCTTCAAATTGAACAACTCCTAGATTGTTGTTACACTTCAGAACCTGCACAAGTTTGAGTACAAAATATAAGAAAAATTAAAAACTTCCTACAGGACAAATACATGCTTTTCTAGAATGGTACTTTTTTCTTATTAAAAAAAAAAAAGCCTGCAAATCAATACAATCTATTTTGAAAACTAATCAACTCAGTTCACTCTTGGCAAATCTTATACTTTATCAGGGCTTGAGAAAGCTGATACTTCATACCACCTCATATGAGGAAGCTAAAAAATGCACAATGATCTATAATCCCTCAAGCTTTCATGTAATAAATTTAAATTTATATTAAAAGGCAGAAATGACAGAATACAGTCCTTTGAAATGGAGATACAAGATGAGGTAATTATCTAAAAATTGCCCATGTAAGAAACAAGTGTTCAAGACTCTGACAGTGGAATTTCATAGAAAGAGAGAATTCCATAATTTATATTTTCCATAATCTCATCTGAGGGACGAGCAAATTCTATAGCATTTATCAATACAAAGAAAATTTAGCATGGTCAAAATATTCACTTAGGTCCTAAATTATATTAATACCAGAAGCAACCACACACAGAATAGAAATCCGTTCCATAAAATTTATGAAACAATTCTTGTCTGCAAATACTACATATTTGCAGTCCCTTTGTTATCAAATCTGCAGGTCCAGTATGAACGTTAATTAAGAATAGAGCTAACTGTCAGAGTTTCAATAATTGTAATAATTAGAAAATTAAAATATCCAACAGCTCTACTAAAATGTTTCATCAGTCAGTTTATATTTCAGAAAGGAAGGATGGTCTAGTGTCTGCACTATTCAGCGTTGGGAACAAATGACTGAGATCAAATCCTTTCTTTGCTTTGAACCTCCTCCATGAAGTCAGTAAAACTGTTACATCATCTTGAATGCATTTAACAATTACAAAATACTGCTTTATTTATATCACAGGTATATAATAAAGATGAATATATTACAATGACTGTGAAATGGATATTTTGGTAAAGAGGACCATACAAGTACTGTGAAGAGGTACAAGTTTTTTGCCCTTAAATTCATGAGTGAGAACTCAATCACGTATAAACCGGAAAAGACCTATGTTAAACGAATCATAATCCCCCCAAAATTAATCACTGGTATAGCTACATTGAAGTTAATGAAGGTGCAGTCACTTAAACCCAGTGGTGAATTTTAGCCTTGAGCGCTGTTTCAATTCACCTTTTTCCAACAGTATGCTATTGAGGTAATTCATTTTGGCTCTAGTAGTGTGAGTAGATGCTGGCTATATGAGCTGTTTCTAATAATTTACATTTGATTAATAGATCTTATCAGATTTTCTATTAGGATTTGAATGTATGTTTGTAATACCTGAGCCTGTAAACAGAGATCTAATTAGTTGCATATCAGTTTTTCAGAAAACTCTTATTATCGAGACCACTTTAAGTAGTTTCCATTAAAAAAGTAACTTTCAATTAGAAAGTCCCAAATACCACAAATATTAATAAAACCTAGCATCAATATTGTATGAGAGTAAAAACTAATTTCACATAAAGCTGAAACTGAGATAGTTTACATAATACCAAGACAGGAGATTTACAGCCTATAGAGACATTGAATGTTTACTATTTCTCCTTGTACTAATGATGTCATATTTCAGTACTAAGATACTAGGCTTTAGTAGTCTTCCACGAGAAAAATAGAAATCCAGATAAGAAACTAAGCAGCCACCAAACCAACATTGGATAAAGAGTAATTTTATATGCTAGCTGTCACAAAATCTTCCTGGGATCAAATATGCAAGCTCTGCGCTGTGAATGTAACTTTATTTTATAAAGAAATGAATAAAGAAACATGACAAAATACAACTGAACAACTCACCAACTTGTAAGTTTCAGGACAGATGGCCCCAAATTGTTATTTTGCCTTTAGTCAACTGTAACACTAACAACAGAACCAAAAAACACCTGAACTTTGACGCACGTCAAGTTGAAATGTTAGTCTAAAATGATAAGATCACCACACGCTCACTTTGACACTAAAAGCACACAAAACTCCAAGTTTTAACCATTAGGAAAGAACTTCCAAAATGTACACTACAAATTTCCATATTATTTGAGTGACATGTTCCTTATAAATATAAAATACTAGGATTAGTTTGTTTTTTTTAAAAAAAAGTTATTTGAATTAATCTCTATTTGCCCTGCAGTGCAATATTATTTTTTTCAAACAAAATAAAACAAGAACATTAAAAGTAAAGCTCACATTATAAGGCTACACACTAGTAATTCAGTCTGGACAAATGGAGCAGTGTATTGGAAGAACAGTGGAAAAAAGTTCCCACTCCTTAGCAACTCTGTTCCTAAAAATCAAGTGTGTAACACCAAATTTTCTCTACAGAAATATTTGACAAGAGCATAATTTCTCCACTGCACTTTCCTTCTAAGTTAGCAACATATTTTCAGTCATCGCAGGTAAACAGTAAGCACATAAACAAGTAAAAAAGAATAAAACAGTCTTTAACATGACAAAGTCTTGAGCAAGATAGCTATAGGCACAGTGTTCAAAATACTTATGACAAGATACACATACAAACAAGGGCTGAGTGAATTTGAGAGTCAGCAGAATGTGCTCATCAGAACTCATTGAAGAGGAAGTCTGAGAGAAGTAGAAGATGCACCCATTTGAATGTTTTTACTCCTGTACACAAACGTTTAATACTGCAAAAAATAATTGCAGTAAATTTAGTGCTGATGAAAGATGGCAGATTGATAGCCCCTAGGGACTGAGTTTCTCTGTATACACAGAACAGATATAGCAGTTAGAAAGTTTGTACCCCTGCCAAAATTCCTTACAACACACCGCTTATGCAACAGTCTTCACACTACAGAATCCTTTGCCTCTCCACTGAAAATGTCAAAAATATTGCTGTTTAGTATTCATTAAAAGGGAAAATGAGACACAGACACTGTTATGAGCATCTCTAGGGACAAAATTCAAAGCATCAGCTCATTTAAAAATGTTTACTTTTGCACTGAATGGCTCTTTTGTCAGCTGTGAACTTTGCTGCAGTGTTGTAGTAAGTCTGCAAAGTCAATCTGCACCTGGTATGAAAATGCCTACTAAAAAGCATGTTATTACAACAGAAAAATAGCAAAGGAGGAGTGGTTTAACATTTCTTTTCTTTCAAATAACCTTATATTAACATACATGACAATACAGGTAGTGCTCAGAAATGACCTCAAAGAACTAACTCAGCAAGTTTCACAATTGGTACCTGAGCACTCATTCTCCAGCGATTTCCACAATTGATCTAGCCCACTTTTAATGGACAGTAATTTCTTGTTAATCAGGTTTTCAGCGCTAGGCTGGACGGTACACTGTGGCATGGAGCAGTCAGGCTTCCAAGAAACCTTGGATTTTTACTTCCCCTACTACTAAATAGCTTGGCCAAACAGTAAAAAAATTCACTCCTGACCCAATTCAAGTCCAGTCACTTGTCAGTAAGTTACATGCAGAAAAGAACTAAGTTAATATTTATAGAGCATACTGGCTCTAAATACTAAATTGCTGACTTCACGGTAAAGACAGATTTTCATTTAGAAGATGTCCAATACAAGCCACAAGTTACAAATTTACTGGATCTAAAACCGGATTGTGGCATAGGATTAAATGCTGCTTCAATCCTTGGGACATATCCTTTGTGCATTTATGCGCTCGGACAGTACAGATGACAAGGGGACAGTACAAAAGAATGAGGGCACTCTCAGAGTGATTTTAAAAAATAATTCTTCCTAGAGACTATTTTCCTGAGTGCACAGCACTTACAGCACTTTTGAAGAAATCTCTTACTACTCCTTCTACTATTTTCCTTAGTCACCATCCAAAGTATTACAGCAAGATTACTAAAGTTATGCTGAACTAAATAAGTGAAAACAATAACTGCATAACAGGTAAGCCTTCCAATAGATGCATAATTAAAAAAAAGAACAGTTGATATTAAAAGTAATCTTAAGATTAAATTTTACAATGAGTTAATGATAAAAGGGGATATGGTGAATAAAACAGAAAGATAAAGAGTTTCTGCAACAATTATATGCTAACAAACTTCATCTGCATTCTGAGCCAAACAGGAGGCTCACTACCAAGACAAGGAAAATTATGATCCTTCAAATTTCCATTCATATACCCCTTGGTTTTTTTTTTTTGTACAAGATGGGAATTCTGCTGAATCCGTACTTAAAATGAAGCGTAGGATAAGAGTTTCAGAAACTGAGGTCAAGATGTATGTATTAACACACTGTTAGCAAATGCTTGTCAATGTTTACTACAGCTAAGTGGTTAATGCATAGCAATATAATACTAAAAGACTAATGCTTTAATAATAACCATAAAAAAAAAAACTTTAAATGAAGCCAAATAAAAGTAAATGCAGAAGACATTTAGAACCATAAGGAAGAAAAATATCTCTTTACTGGTATTTTTGATCTATACAATTAATGAGCTTTTTTTGGTTCAAGCATAAGCTTGAATGCAATCAAGCAGGTAACCCTTTTGATTTCTTCTCTGACTTATTTTGAAAACCAATAATTAATTAGGAGGAAATAATTTCAAAGCACCCAACAATGCAGATAAATTACAAATATATAAGATTCTGTGAGGTAAATTCAAGAATTTGCGTGTGGTAATAGCTGGGTTAAAGTAGAAAATATATGCCACAATCAGGTATTAATTTAAAAATAAGTGTTCAAATGTCCTTGGGATACACTTTAATGTATTAAACAACTTTCTGCATTGTAATTTCTAATAAAAAATGTACAAAACTTACCATTTTTCTAGGGTTTCAACAATTTCTCTATAATAATGCCTAGGTCAGAAAAAGGTAGTCCTCTATGTGTGCAAGATTCAGTATATATCTGGCAGTTCAAGGGGTGGTGTGGGGAAAACATAAGTTTATCTAATAGAGATCTATGGTTCAATGCAGGCAAGTGCTAAGCTAAAGTAAATAAAAACACAAAGGAAAGTTTATAATATCTAGTGGATGAAGAATGTCAAGACATTTTGGCTTAGCAAACATTTCACTGAATAACTTCAATTACTCTGAACAGCTCTTTCAAAGACGATCCTAGCCCTCCTGAGTGCTCTGGCAACAAGAAACTTCAAAATTCTTATCTAACCTTAAAATATATGAGATACAACAGAACAACACAGTAACTGTACCTAACCTTTCTGTGGCCATAGATATCAATAAACTTTGATAAAGAACGCTGAACTAGGACATAACTAAGCACTCGTCTAAGAAAAACAAGTTCTGCTTGATGTTCTGAAAGTCCTACGAATTACTGAAATATCAGATTAATTAGTAAGAGAAGGAAAAAGCTACTAAAAACATTAAGTCCAGTTTAAAAATGAATTGAGGTCTATCCTATCATCCAGCTGAACAGTCTGTCCATTTCCCTTAAGGCATATGAATGATTACTGCAGCGCTCAGTGTAGAAGAGCAGAGTATTTAAAAATAAATTGCAGATAAAAAAACCTGCTGCATTTGACAAGGCATTGGCAATCTTTCCTAAATTCAGCCCAGACCCTCTTCATACCACATGCAGATCCACCAGAGAATAGCAAAGCCACAACCTTCCATCCCAGGTTCTGTTCAATAGAAATATGTTAAATGAAATTACTTTGTTTAGTAAGTAGACACGTGTGACTTTCTCACTTTACCAACTGAGAAAGGAGATGTAAGAAATGAAACAATTTGCACAAAATCATACAGAAAGTCAGCTTCTGAGCTGTTAATCCAAAGATCGAACTACTCTTAGATTACCAGATCACTGTTGCCTTCTGCACAAACCAGGCAGGAAGCACGAAAACACATATGGGAGAATTCTCTCTCCCCTTCCCCAAAACTTCATCACACCACAGCCACTCACCTGCCCACGACTGTCTCTAACACTGTATCCCTGAAGGATGAACTCCAGTCTCACAGAACTTTGGTACATTCTGAAGGTGGTCCTGTAGTTACTGCTTGTCAAGGCATTAGGGAAACTGTTGAAAGGTCTAGCGGGAGGTGTCTCTGTCCATGGCAGGGGGTTTGGAACTGGATGATCTTTAAGGTCGCTTCCAACCCAAACCAGTCTATGAGTCTATGAACACGTCGCTGCTATTGAATTACTGGTTTTACCTAAAACGTAATCGCAAGATGGTATCAGGCAAAAAGAAGCCGACAAGGACTGCTGCGGGAGATGTGAGGGAGCAGCATCCTGCACCTACTAAGGTGCCATGCGAAGAGCTGAGTCCCGGAGTGACGATTCCACTGCAGACGCGGAGATCAAAGCTTCCCGTAGAACACTGAAAGCAAACCTCAAACTTAAATAACGTAGCTCCTGGGACTTCCACCGCCAAACCCAGCCAGACACCGTCTCTCCTAATAGCATTTCTCGGCGGTCTAAACCTCCCAACCCGTCCTGCAGGGTTCTCGCCTTTACCCCTTCCCGGTTTCCTCCGAGGGAAAGCCACCTGCCTGACATCCCGGGATGAGGCGGGCACAGCCCCAGCCCCGCCCCGCCCGATACCGCCCGAGCGCCGCCGCGCGCCGAGGGGGCCGCTTAACCGCCGCCCGCGCGCGCGCACCCTCAGCTTCACCAACCACCGCCGGGCGGGCGGCGGGAAGGCGCCGTGTCCACCCGCCACGGCCGGGCGCCGGAGGGGGGATGCGGCACCTGCCCGCCACCCGCCCGGTATTCCTCACCCCCTCCTCATAGCTCCTCAGTCACGGAAGGCGGTGACACCGCGGGGAAACATCTCCCCTGCCCCTTCTAAGCCCGTGTCAGCTCACCTCAGCTGCGTCGCGGCTCGGGCGCCATGGCGGGAAATGAAGGAGTGGGTGGGATGGTGTTGCCGCCGCCGCCGCTGTGCTGCAGGGCTGGCACCATAGAGAGGGTTGTGGGGCGGAGAGAGAGAGAGAGACCTCCCGGCGATAGAGCGGAAGCGCGCTAGAGAGGCCGCGCGGAGGGCGGAAGTGACGCTACCGTTGCCGCGGCGATCGCGCGCGTGGAGCCGGTGGCAGCGATGCTTGCGGGCCGGGCTCCGCCGGCCGTCGTGCGCTGCTGCCGCCGCGTCATGACAGCGGCGCTGGCGGCGGGGCTGCGGCCGCTGCTGTGCGCGCTGCCGCCGTCGTGCTGGGGGGCGGCGGCGAGACGGGCGGTGGGGGGATGGCCCAGCCCCGGGCTGCGGGTGCCGGAGGCAGCGGAGGCGGAGCGGCTGGTGCAGGAGGTGCTGACACCGGGCGCACCGCTCCGCCGCTTCATCGCGTGCCCGCGGCTGGCGCGCACCGTGCAGCGCTGCCTGCAGGGCGGAGCGGGCGACCAGACCGTCCTGCTCGAGTGCGCGCCCGGTAAGCAGCCCTGAGGCTCCTCCACTTGCCGGTCCTCTTCCTTCGGGGCACCTCCGGGGCGTCGCCGTCCCCGGGGCTGCCGGGACGTGGCGCTGCTCGGCGCGCTCCAGTGACCTTGTGGGGTTACCGCGGGTAACGGGCCCCGGCCCTGCAGCCCTATCTCTCACGGGGTTATGAGCAGGGAGCAGGGACGGGATCCGTGCTGGGGACTGGTGGCCTCCCGAGGCAGGTGCTGGCGACCAACGGGGCTATCTGGGTGTCACGGCACTGCGGCTTCCCTGGGGCAGAAGTGGGGTGGGGATGATACCGAAAATGCCGGCGAATATAAATAAACTTCTTGTATTGGCGGCACATTTATACAGGGCTTTGGGGGAAAGGAGTGAGTGCTTAGTCTGGAAACTTGAGTCACTGGTGTTGAAACTTTCCTATAAGGTAGATCTAGGTTTCTGTCCAGATAATACTTTTTGCAGGTGAACTTCATTTCTTGTCAGTAAAAGCACACCTAAGACTCTTGGTCTACCTAAGCCTATGCTGTTACTTAATGTTTTTTTTACACTTCCGTAGAGGGTGTTTTACCTGTAGAGATAACGTGGGTAACGTTTTGAAGTATGTTTCAGTTGGTAGTAGAAAAAGTAGTAGAAATATCCAGTTGGATGCTTTGCTTTGTGGAATTCACTAAGTAATTTCAGGCAGGCTGTGTGTAAATCTTTTTTCTAACTCCTATTTTGAAGTGTGCTTAAACACAAGTTACCACCTGTTGAATGAAGTATGTCCCAAGTGTTGTATTGGGAAAATCACTAAAGGAAATTGCTTTAAAAATGGATCTTTTAAAAAATTTTTTATTTTCCTCCTTCAGGTCCTGGAATCTTGACCCGAACTTTGCTCAATGCAGGTGTTAGAGTGGTAGCTCTAGAAAGTAATTCAGCTTTTCTTCCAAATCTACAGGTACGCTTTTGATTTGGTAGCACATTTCTAAAACTTTATTGAAGAGAAACCAAGAAATTAACTTCCAATAGTGTAATAACTATTTGATCAAAAAGGAATTAGCCAGTGATTGTTATTTGTAACATCTGAAATAACTCTTAATAATAGTAAATATTGTTTGGTTTTACAATGCATGTTCAGTAATAGGCCATTTTTTAATCAATTGATTTGACATTTTGTGTATGCAGGAGTTCAAGTTCATAGTCTTCCTATGAAAAATTTAATTCATAAATTTGAGGCTAATGAGAGGCATTGCAGTTGTGAATGTTTAAGGTAGATGTCTGTGTGTAGCTTTCAGAAATCTGTTAAAATAGTCTTAGTTATTCTGACTGTCTCATGGTGTTATTTAATCTATTATCCTGCAATAGACTGGTAATATTAACACACTTGCATATGTTCTCTTCTCCTATTGACCTTGCCTTTGCACGGATAAAGAGGTGGTCAGATGCAGAGCTGCAAAAGTTGCATTAGAAGGATTGTGTTGTAGTGCTGTAAAGTAGATCTTTGGAACCAAAGACTCACCTGGTTTAAAATGTTTATGAAAGGCATTCTCTCTGCATGTATAATTCCAGTTCTAAATCATTAAATGCACTGGTTTGCTTAGCTGGTTTAGTGCTTTTTGCAAAACATTGCAGAACACCTTACTAACTTAAGAACGTGTTTTAAAGCTCCAGTTGAGCAGCATAAAAATTCAAAATGCCCTGCACAATAAAGGAAGCTATTCTTTTTATCAGTTGTAAGAAGGTGCTCTGAGATTTGACTGGGTAACGATTTTAGGTGGTGCTTGAACTTTTTTGTTGTTGTTTGGGTTGGGTGTTTTGCAAGAAAGGTTACTGCATTCATATTTCTTCAACTGAAACTAATTTTATTCAGTCCCTAGAAAATAGCCTGGATGGGCAATTAAAGGTAATTTACGGTGACTTCTTCAGACTGGATCCTTTGGTGACTGGGACGGTGAAACCACCTGCTATGTGTTCAGAGAAACTTTTCGAAACCATGGGTGTAGCAGCAGTTCCTTGGAGGGCAGGTATATGCATATGATCACACGTTACAAACATATTTGAAGGGTGCCTGGGCAGTTTGGCAAAATCTTTGCAAATTACTTGATGTATATGTTCTATTTAATATTTATGGTGGATTAGTGAATATTTTTTCCTACATTTCAGCTTTATTTAGGTTCTTGATAGCTTCAAAAAACCCTAGTGGCAATACGGAATCTCAGCTGTTTGCTTGCCTTTATTAAAGGTGTCATCTAATGCAACCTGGGCTTAGCTTTGGCTAAAGCTTGAATTATATGCATTCTTGAGCAATGCGAGCCGACAGACTTTTTCTTAATTGTTTGCTCTTTAGCCATTAGCGTTAATGAGATTGTCTGGTACACATTGCAAAATTTTAAAGATACTTTTACACACTGTTGAAACAGATGTACCTGTGAAAGTTTTTGGAATCTTGCCACAAAAAAAGGAAAGGAACACACTTTGGAGGCTTCTTTTCGCCCTGTATGAATGCAGTTCTATGTACAAATATGGAAGAGTGGAACTCAACATCTTTATAAGTGAAAAAGAGTACAAGGTATGTGTAAGAAATTTTACAGGTAGTAAAGAATAAGCAGTGCTTCCCAGAACACAAAAGTATTTATATTGTACAATTAATATTTTTGCTAGTGAATTTCTTTTTCTTCCAGAATTTTTAGGTCTTGTATGTTTCCTACTTGTTCACTTTATGCAGTAACAGCACTTTCAAGAAACAATTTGTTGTCACGTAACCACAAACCTTACAAATGTGAAGGGTGGTCCTCAGGTAGAATGTGCAGCAGCAAATTAGATGGTTTTCATTGGAACTTGTGAGATGCTTAAATTCTGTAAGGTGCTTTGCAACAAAATAATTTACTAGTTGCAGATATAGTCAGTGAAGACTGAATTCAAAATGCCTTGTGGAGAGGATTTAGAGTTAGTAAATACCATACTCGGTGAGATGCACTTGTCCTCTTGAGATATTTTTTATGCAGTACTGAAAAAAATGAGGGAAAATACGAGTGTTTTATGAATCTTTTTATTCAAGATCTGTATGCTAAGGTGCAGAATAGCTTTCTGGGCTACATGTTCCTAATTTACACTGTCCTGTACTTCTAGAACTGTGCTTAGAGTTCAAGGGTACTTTTTATTTCTGTGAGACTGAGATTCATACACAGTCACAAAACTTTAGTTTCTTGAAGTAAGCAGAGATTTCCAGGTGTCCTTACACAGCTTGGCACCATGCTGAAAGAAAATTAAAAGTCTTAGGTGCAGTCTTCTACAAAATGACAGGTTGGATACCACTGAAATATCCACTTTTAAATGGTATGTTTCTAATGGCCAGAATTTTCACAGTATCACACTATCACAATGTTGGAAAGGACCTCCCGAAATTATCGAGTCCAATCTATATCCCAACACTAACACCAACACTAACACCATCATCTAAACCATGGCACTCAGTGCCTCATCCAGTCTCTCCTTAAACACCTTCAGGGTCGGCGACTCCACCACCTCCCTGGGCAGTGCATTCCAATGGCCAATCACCCTTTCAGTGAAGAACTTCTTCCTAACATCAAGTCTAAACTTTCCCTGACGAAGCTTGAGTCCATGCCCTCTAGTTCTGTCACTGGTCACCTGAGAGAAGAGACCAACCCCTGCCCGTCTACAACCTCCTTTTAGGTAGTTTTCGCAAATAGGTAGCAGCGTATTCATTAAGTGCAGTCACTGTGTTTTTTATTTTGTTTTCTGCGTTTATTGTGAACACTGTTAAATGAGAGTTTTAACTAAAAGCAATTGGAACCTTCTTTTTTGGTTTGTTTTCGTTGATTATATGACGAGGTTATTATGAAGTTAAATCTCCCTGCTACAATTTACTTCTTTCTTTGCCCTGTTTGAGCATAACCACCAGTTTTTCTTTTTTTCTTGTCCTGAGAATTGCCCGATCTGTAATATTGATCAGGATGATGACTGCTCAGGCTGCTTAATGTTCTGTGAGATCACCTAATATTTGGCTTACTCTGCTAGTGTGTCTTACTGAGAATATTGTCCATGTGAACTGATAACTTGGCCTATGTTGTGCCTTTTATACAAAATATAATCCCTGTTTACCTTCTGTGTGAAAATTCTCTTGCCTTAAAAGGGACGAGAAATTATTACCTGGAAATTCCTACAGGTTCAGTTTTCCAAATAACTGCTGCAGAAGAATACTGAGACTGCCATAATGTCTTCTAATCACGTGTTTTGACAAATGTACTAAAATACGAAAAAGTATGTATTTGAGGCCTAATGTAATATCTTGGAATTTTGAAGTTAACTGAATTTCTTACACTTATGTTATATATAAGGATTTTGCTTAGATAAAGAAGCAATCGTAAGTTTTGCAACAAAAATGATCTTTCTTTGCTGTTTTGTTAGGTATTGACAGCAAAGCCTGGGGAAGGAAGGGCTTACCAAGCACTTAGTGTACTTTGGCAAGTAGGATGTGAAATTCGACTACTACATATGGTAAGTTTTTTGTACCAGCTGACATGGTCTAAATGCTATGGTCATGTTTTTAGAAAATAGTTGCTAGTGTTTTGCTGTTGTAAACAAATTGAAAGCTAATTTGACATTTAAATTAGTTGGAGAACTATTGAAAACTTGGATGCAAAAACCTGAAACAGTCAGAATTTGTGTCGAACTCATTAAGTTAAGCAGCATCATTATTAAGTATGATGATAGGATTTTCATTACAAGCCTCTGTATGGAAAAACATTTATTCTCAGAAGCTGGTAGATAAGAATGAGACATTTGCACAACAGAGAAGTCTATTCCATCTTGCTGGGGTTGCATGAGACCAGAAGACTCCTCTTCCAATCTGTCACAGTCTACTTTTTGTTATGTCCTCTGCATTTTGCCATCATATAAGCTTTTGACTTCCTGAGCTGTGTTCAGTCGAATTATGTTTTTCAGTCTTGGTGTCTTTATGTTCGAAGCAAGCCTACTTCTTCTGCTAATCAATAACTATCTTACCTTGTCCAACATCCTATGGTTTAGTTTTAAAAAGTTTTCTATGTTGTCCTCCCACCTCCTCATGAGTATATGGCCATCAACTTTCACATACTTTGTGCTTTTTAGATTTACCTTTGCTTGTTCTCTGTTTTTGTAGGAACTTACCTTTGTAGTTCAAGTGTTTTGCTAATCTAAAATTAGAAGTTCCAGTATCTATTTTCTTCCAAATACTTTATACCACGAGGTATATATTAAGATAAATATTAAGAAGTTGCAGAATAAAGATGATGCTCAAAGAACCTATTACATATGCATGCCTGTAAAACATATGTTTTACAGTGTTTGCTATACATCTGCTTGTAGCTACTTCTGGAGACAAGGTATTGAGCTGTAGTAGATTTTAGAATGGAAGTAGACTTCTAGTTTGACAGGATTAATGGCAAATATTTTTCCAAATTCTAACAAAGCAATTTATTTCTGGTATATATTTGTCTCCCTCCTGCAGGAACCTTGGTCGTCATTTATAACTAATTTGAAAAATGGGGGACTGGCAGTACCAAAAAGCATGGTAAGATCATTGTGTGCACTTTCCTCCTCTTGGAAATGCAGCTAAACTACTTTTAATTGAAGGTTAAAAAAGGCGTTATAACAACATTTACAAGTATATTTTTTTTTGCTGTGAACAGTGTATTTTTTAAGTAGTGTTCTTGTAAAACTTACGGGCTGCACGTAGATGCATCAGAAGTGGGGTGAAGAATTGCCCTTAGCTTAGAAACTGAAATAAATTAGTATCTTTATTCTCTGTGATGGAAAAAATAAAATGAATAAACATCCTAAAGGGATGTGAACACGTGAAGTCTTTTACAGAAGAAGTTACAGGGTCATATCTGCCTGCTTGAAAAAAAACAAGTGTTACCACTATTAATAGCGTAGTCAGTATGTTGCTGGTTTTGATTAAAATGGTTATTTCACATGTCCAATGTAAATTCCTTGTGCTAGTTAATTGCTGGTAAGCATAAGTCTCAAAGCTGAAATTTGAGAAGTGGAAAAATACCCTGTATAAAGTTCTTTTCATTTTTAGAGAAATAATGATGCTTCTTTGTATAATATAAGAATATTCCTATTTAATACCCATAATATGAAACCATGTTTACTTAGTATTTGGTTTTACCCTACCCAGAAGACTGCTACAGTACTGTATTGAGTGTAGTTTGAAATGCTGCTGTACAATATAAGTGAATATAAGTGACTGGGTGTGCCTTACTCACTTGAGTGTGTTGCTGTAAAGCCACACACAGAGTCATATTATGTGGATTATGTAAGATGCATTGTGACAGCCTTAGGAGAAGTACAAATGTGAGTTATATTGGACCATATTTCCATTCCTGCCAATATAGAAGTACATTTATTTCAGTCGAAGTTATTGCTCTCAGTTTCGTAAAATCTCAAGTTTCAGTATTGTCATAGTGTTACATTCAAACAATTTTGCCTTTAAATTCAAGAGGCAGGTAGATCTGATACCTCACACAGTATAGGAATGCTATAAGTCCTTATTATCTTGAAAACTCATATCAAGGCTGTATTGTCTATTTCAGTCTTAAATAATAAAAATAAAACCAATGTTTTTTGTTTCCAGTTTCCTTTCCTGTTTTTGGGGTGTAGCAGGGTAAAGCATCCTTGTTCTAGAACAAAATTTTAAAACCTCAGCTTCCAATGAAATAATCTTTTTATGACTTCTAAAACTCCTGAAGAAAAGTTACTGGTAGCACAGATGTAATGCTTAGGGAAAGACAGACACTGTCTTAAAAATGATTTGTCAGTGTTTTTATTTGTTTTTCTTGCAGTGCCTGCCAAATGACCATTTATGTTTGGTACGACTGACACCTCATCAAAATCTATTCACAGGAGGCTTGAAGCCCACAAATTCATCTACCTTTATTTTCATGGTGAAACAGTGTTTTGCTAAACCCAGGTCTAGACTTACTGATAGATTAAAGTAAGTAAGAAACCATTACAGTTTTTATACTTTTTTTCTTCAGAGGAATACAGAAAAATATTAAAACATGTTCTCAAAGCAGTATTTATTTGCAGTTGAAATATGGCTTTTTAAAAAAAAAAGATAATTATGTACATGTAGAATAAAAGATTTCATTTTTGCAACCCACAGTACAATATTTTGGGGACTGTTTCTGGCCTGTACTCACAGATGATAAAAACTTGGTTTGACAGCAAGGTTGACAAGTATTTAGAATCTACATGTGCAGTATTTGTGTCTTACCTCTGATGGAAGTGAGGTTATGCATCGGCAAAAAGGTTTTGCTCACTTCAGACATAATTATAAAGTCACCAAGGGTTTTGCAGGTATCAAAATTAAAGGCTGAAAAAGTTTCAGTTTATAACTAACATCAAGGTAATGCTAATAAAAACAGCTGAAGGTTATTGAAGGTGGAGTGGGGATGTCCTCAAATGGCTTTCTGTTATCTAATTAAAAGAATAGGCTTTAGACTTATTTATATATTATACAACTCTCTTTTATTATTCTTTTTGGTATTATGCTGGAGCTATTGACTTTGCTTTATGATCAGTAGATTTGTTACCCATAAATGGAAAGTGTGTGCAGTCTGGAAAGCACTGACTTCAACTTGTTAATGAAAATAATTAATATATTTCTCTTTGCTGGTAGTGGTCTATGGAAGTTAATTTCCAGAAAGAAAAAAAATAAACCAAACCAAAGCAATAAATTCCAGTAACTCATTTAGCAAAGACAAGTGCAAACAGCCTTCATGGATTTCTTTTGTAAAAGCTCAGGGTTATACCTAATTGCCACTCAGTCCTTTGGCCAGGAAGTGGAACTAAACTTAAAAGCTTCTAATGTGCATCTCCTGTGTATTGATACACCCTTTTCTTGTCTGGGAAATAGTTAACATACATGCACATTTATAAAAGATCTAGTTTTCATAGCAGTGATGTAGGTGGGGAGACAGTGGATGCATCTGTTTATATATACAACAAAGTACCTGGGAGGTGCAAGTCACGCTAACTCATGCTATGCTGAATCATCTTCTTGATTATCTTGGCTTTAATTTCCCAGACATTGAAGAGTAGGCCCCTTTTATGTTGTAACTACGATTTTTTTGTTTGTCTTTCAGTTCATGGAGCTTGGACAATGATGGCAAATTACTGAGAGAGCTAGAAATTCCAAAAAGTGCGGAAACGCGTAACTTATACCCAGAAGACTACAGGCGTCTTTTTGAGGCTTTGCAAAACTCTAATATGTTTACTGAAGCTTGGTTCCATGATGAAGTCTTGGAAAGTATAAGGAACATTAACTTGTAAATCTAAAGCTGCTGTCTTTTGGAAGATCACCTTTGCTTCTGGAAGATTCTTTTGCTAAGAAATTACTTAAATAAAATCAGAGATACTGTTAGCTAGAAGATTTTATGTCCAGACAGAAAACTAAATTTAGCAAGTAACGAGAGCCCTTCTATACATGATGAAAGTAAAGAATTCGGTTATTTGATCATAAGCCAATCTAGAATGGATGAACTTTGCATCTTTTTTGGGAGCACATTAGTGACCTGCTGCTTTGGGATGTCCCACTTAAATGGAACTTTTTGTTACAGTGCTGTATATTTGCAACATTTGAAATACATAACAGACTAAATATTATCTGTGTGGTTTGCACTTTAGTGCTTGGTGATTTGAATGGTCTTTCACAGATTCCCCAAATACAGAGGTCTTTACAACCACTGAATCTGTTATTGACTCCTGATCTGAAAACCTTGCAGTCTAAAGTCAACACAGTATTAATAAATCAATAGTGATGGGTTAATAGAAGACCAGGTAATGACAGCATGCTACAACATCAACTGAGAATTGCTTGGTGTGTTTTGTTTTTTTTAATGAAAGATTGTTATATCTCTGACGAAAAAAAAGGTGTAACAATTCTTTTGAAAATTTGAAAAGAACACTGGGGCAGCTTGTTCTAGTTTACAGCATGTGAACACCTATATGTGTATAGGCTTTATCTTATTTCAGGTCTAAAAACAAGGTCACCAGACTGGTGCTGTATGAACAGTTTTGGATTCATCTTACTTGTATTTGTTTCATATGTATTATATGTACAAACTAATTTTCTTCAAAATCATATGCTATTAAAATCCTTTTTTTTTAGACATAGTACTGTTGTCTGATAGTGCTGGCAGGCTGTACTGATTCTGTGTTCTATACTGTCTCTTCTGGGAATAGCTGTGGCCAAAAATAAGCTTTTTTTAGCAGAGCCACCTGTTAATAAAGTGCCTTTCTGTTAAAGGCTGAGCTATTTTCAGCCTTTAGAAAACAACAGTGACAAAAATAATGCAAACACAGAATTGTATTTCTTAAGCATACTGTGAGATATAGATGAGACAAGCATTCATGTCTGTATTCCTCCTGCAGTTCCTGCTGCAGGAGAAAAAAATAACTTTAAGCAGACTGTTCACTGTGCTAGCTAGGCTGCAGCTATCGAAGCTGCTGATAAAGCTTTGTGATGTTGTTGTGATGAAATTACTGCAAAGTCTGAGGTTTAATTTGCAGTCCGTCTCAGAGCATTACTGGTGTTATGTATTCAGGCTTTCCTTCTGTTTACATCTCTTACAATGCAAGTTATGTGAGATAGTAAACTGACCATGAATTGTAAACTTGCATTAACAGAAGCAATTCCACCTTTTTTCAATCTCAGGAGATGGTAACTGTGTTATCTACAGGTTCACAAGAATGCAGTGTCTCCTGGGCTGACCCCTGCTCTGGCCCCAACCCCATTGAATCAAATACCTTGCTCTTGTTGTAGCAAGATGTCTTATATCAGCATACCTGAAGAAGTATTCAATGCATAAAATATAAGACCACCCCTGTCTAAGCTTTAACTGTGTTGCTGATAACATTTCAAATATGAACTGAAAAAAGAAGAACATGAGGATGCTATCAGAAAACAGCATTTACTCAGCCAGTGCCGAGGCTCCTTGGGTAACAGAAGGAGGCTGTAAGTGGAAGGAATGTTGTGTAACTGGGGACTTGAAATGAGGAGATTTAATGCTAACCAGAATTCTGCCATTTTGTCTAACTAAGCAATATGTTTAACCCTGACCACAAATGTGAAATAAAGAAAACTATGTCTGACATTATAAAAATAGTTTTGGTGTTGAAGGAAGTGAAGGAAAAAAGTGAAAATTTGCATGTGAATAAATGTGGGGGAGTGAAACTGGAGTAGTTCTTCTGTAGAATAATATTGAGTGCAAACTTCCTCTGAAATTTTAAATTGTATATAAAGGCTTCTCATGCATTTTTGTTACCATTTTTAACCAGTTCTGTACTACTTGTGTTCCTTTTCTGTGCATGTCTGTCTTTGAGCTATTCTTTGATATGTTGATGGAAATTGAGCAATTTCTCTTCACTTATTTTTGATTCGTGTAAATGCAAAGACAGAATTTGCAGCTAAGAATACAGTATATAATTTTAGGTTAATCTTTACAGTTTAGTAACCCTCAAAAATCCTATTCAAAGAGAAAACAAACCTGCACATTCACTCAGAATTTAAAATGCTAGACCTTCCCAGAAGAGATCTTTATGAAAACTTTGCAACCAAAAGGTTTACAGGAACTACTTTTCTAACATGATGCTATAATGAAGTTTCCCATTTCTGAAAATGAATTAATTTTTATGTTACTGTACCAGCTATAATACATAAAAAAAGTATTTTGAAATTAGCACCAACTTTTCAAAATATTGCACAATTCAGTTGTTTTACTTATTTTTGTATTACGACACTATTTACATATAAGATACAAAGTAATAGGTTTTTAAAATTGTATTAATCAACTGCAAGCTTTTGGGCAGATTTCTTTCTTCCTGTGTTTTCCTGTCTTTGAGTCTGCAATCTTGGATGAGATGAAGGTTACAACATGTATACAACGTACTTAATAGAAGGTCCACGGTACAGCATATTCTTTTCAGTTATTTCCAGGTTGAGGGGTTGTACTAATTTTTTTTTTTTTGCTTTTGCCTTTTTTCCCCCCAGGACCGATTTAATTCATGAACCTCTAAAACATGAACTGCACTGATACATCTATCAAGCAGAACTCTTTTAAGTTTTGCTCCTACTCTTCAAATACTGTTTCTTAGAAGAGGCAACAAGAAAATGGCTTTTGGCATGCCGCATTAAAGCATCAGTATATCACAGTTTGTATATTGATTGTAACTTCAGAGGTGCAAAGACTTTTCTAATGGCCCTCATTGTTTGTGACATCCATCTGCCTGTAAAAGAAAGTTACATGACTGATGGCAATTGCCTGAAGTTTTACTACTTAACTATATTTAAATCAGCAAATACAAATATAGACAGAAATAATCTTGGTCCTTGTGATACCCAGTTAATTTTACCACATTGAGTTAGGTGATCAGTCAAGTTGGATTCTATAGTTAGTAGGTTATTTTTGATCCAGAAGAAGGATTTGTGACCTTGTGCTAATTTAAACAGCAGATGATGTGATAAGGGGTTATTAAGGTGGAATGTGTATATACTGCTTATTAGGCTTATTCAGCATTGGACATTTTAATAATTACATCTTAGCTGTGCAGGTAATAATTATAATGTTGATAGAAATATCAACATAAAACTTGATAAATAGGTGGTGTGGTTTAGTTTAAGATGTATAAGTGTGATAGGAAGAACCTGACATTTCCTGAGAAACATTGGATTAATTATTCTGGCAGACTAAACACAATCTATGGGGCTGTAGATTGAAAACACCGATGTAAGCTTTGCAAGCCTTTAATTAGCATAGCTGAACCTTTCTTCTCTAAACACTGAGAAAATGGAAATAACAAGTAACTTTTCCATAAAGGACAAAGAGTCAGTGGGAGATGTTTATTTATTCACATTACATCCTTGCTCAGTACCTCTTGGGAAAGTCCTTGTGTATGTTGTTTAACAGGTCACTGCTAACAACAGACCTGCTGGCTGTCCTCAGTTGATAGAACACAACACACAGCAGGCATACGAAGCCCAAGGGAAATGAGGGGTAGCTAACATACACCAAATGGAACAGTCAGTTGCTCATGATGTAAGCAAGACTTTAACACTTGATGTAGTTGATCCTATTAATAAGACACCAAATAGACAAACAACTAAGAAATTATGCTGATGAATTTCGAAAGCTTGTCTCTGCCATCTGAAGGAAATGAATGTGTTTGAAGCAGGGAAGACTCATTGAAGTAGAAAGTTTCAGTAAAGTCTGAGGAAAAAAATCAACAGGTAAGATATATGTAATTGTGAGTGAAATTCATTATGAATTAGTGCAGGTGTTTTTTTTTAATTTTACATTCTAGAATCAATATTTAACTAGCACACCAACATTCCAAGTGAAGAGACCTCAGCAAGAGATTCCTATGTGTTCATAAAAGATCTGTCTGTGCTTACAAGCTTTCAACTAATTATTTGATAGCTATTCTGTGCCTTTAGTACGTATTTTTTGCTAATCCAAAATTTAATATATTGTCTTTTGAGCCATATTTTGCTTCCTGAAAAAATCAGTTTTGTGCCGTGTTGGTTAGAATGGGTATTGCACGTTTATTATTAGAGTAGAATTTGGCTAATTTCATTACTGCAATTCTTTCTGTAAATTCATGTTGTAAAACATGCTTTCTTGAGATAGAAGAGCTAAACTTCCAGTATGGTGTCTCACCTACTGGCAGTAAGGAAGTATGACTAATTCAGCAGCATCAGCCACAATTAAGTGATAATTCCCACAAAAGTGCCTCCATTACATACCTTGACAGCTGCTTCTGCCCAGAATGCATCATGCATTTTTGAATAGCTGTTGGGAAGTCTGTCTGTGTCAGTGAATGACTTGGTCCTATAAAAACTCCAAATTAATAACAGGGATTAATTCAACTAAATAGGGCTAAATGAGCACTTATTGGAATATATGTCCATAATATCATTATACTTTTCAGAAAATTCAGATCGACATTTCCAGAAGCATCTGAATTGGATATTCAGTTGATCACCATTGCTCAAAGACTGCTCAATGGCCCTCCTAATCAGCCCAGTCTATAAACTAGATGTAGATATCCAGAATCGGGCTCTTCCTACAGACATTAAAACATTCAACATTGTCTCAAGGAAAATGTTTATGCTGTATTTAAAAGCCTCTATTACTACAGTTACATTGTCATATCAATTGACATGCAATGTCAGCCAACAGTTGCACTTGGGCTTCTGTGGCTTATTTCATTGTACAACTTATGCCAAACTGATGAAAGCCCCTTTCTGCGGGCATTCATATTTGAGGTATTACTACAGTAGCTGGGCTTTCCAAGGCTGTGATTTTATTTCTTTGTGTGTGCACGTAAAAGATGACTGTCATTCCCTCAGATGTATTTTTGTACTTTGTGGGATTTTGTTGTATAACAGGATATGTGAGATGTGAGTGAGAAAACTTGACTTGGAAAATGGGGAAAACAATGAAAACTACATCTGATTTTGTATATTCATATTAGTTCTTCCCTTAGTGTACTTTTTGCAGTTCATGGGTAGGACTTCAAGGTCTTGGGATTTGTGTATTCACATTCATCTCTTGTTTATCCACCCAAGACATAGGCTTTAATTTCTATTATTACTGGGTTTGTTTGTGTTAGCTTTTGGGCAATAGCTGCTCAGAAATGCAATACAACAGCCCAGACTGAGAGATGCAGAAGACTACATAGGTGAAGGAGTAAAGCATACAAGCCAAATACAGAGACAGTTGTTTAATATTTTAATGATTGTTAAGGATAACTCTTGAATATCTCACAACATCACTGTAATTGGACACTTTGCTAGAAGAACTAAAGATAAGCATAGTAATGTGCATAACTAACTGACAGCCAGATTGCTGATTCTAATGAATTACATCACTGCAGCATTTAAGTGAATGTCAAAATATAGTTTTCTATGGGAAACCTGTGGCTTGATGTACTTGTATTGTTCTTCCCAACAGTATTTTTGATATTGTAATTTCTGATTACCCTGTTTCAGCTTGCATGAAACCAGTTGCAGACTGAAATAATCATTACTGAGAACGAGACTGAGTATGTTTTAGAAATGGAAAGCTGTTTTGCAGATCTGTTAGGTCTGTCTCACTGTTCTTTGACAGGACAGCTCAATGCTCCTTTCCAAAACACAAGCCCTAACTCCCTCTATAGGCACAATAAGGAAAACCAAAATCTATTTGCAGTTCAGCACATTTTGCCTTCATCACGTGTGTAATCTCATAAATGGATGAAAGCTATGTAAGACCCAGATGGAAAGCACTCATCATATTGTGGGCTTTGAGCATCACCATTTCGGAGCGGTGCTTTTAGTTAATCGTGCAAGCATATTGCCTTTCCCTTGCCACTTATTTGGTGATTCTAACTGATGGCTCTGACTGACTAACAAAATGTAGCTGGTGTACAGGACACGCTCCTAGAGATACGCACTGCTGGAGCTCGGAGGCTGAGAAAGTCCTGATCCAGCAATGCTTCTTTGTATTCAGATCATTATGAGATCCATAAGTATGTCCAGATGTAGCTCTTAAGTACAATGTCCTGTTTTGGGACATTTTTTCCACAGAATCATTACAGTGTCTCTTCCTCTGTGAACAAAACTGTCTAATATTTGACCAAGAGAGTGAACTGAAGGGTGTATCATCTTCTGCAATGAATGGATTTGTATATGATGAAGCCCCTCCCTGAGGTCTGACTTCTCTATGCTGGTTTCAGCGTTGCATCCATGAGAAAAGTCGCTGCTAAAACTTTGGGTAGCATTACATAAGGAATATGATTTTCCCTGTACAGTACATTGAAGGATGCAGCAGACTTGCTGCATTGAAGTGTGTCCAGAGGAGGGCAATGAAGTTGGTGAAGGGTCTGGAGCACAAGTCTCATGAGGAGTGGCTGAGGCAACTGGGATTGATAAGCCTAGAGAAGAGGAGGGTGAGGGGAGACCTTATTGCTCTCTACAGCTATTTGAAAGGAGGTGGTAGCAAGGTGGGTGCTGGTCTCTGCTCCCAAGTAACAACTGATAGGACGAGAAGAAATGGCCTTAAATTGCCACAGGGAAGGTTTACTGGATATTACAAAAAATTTCCTTACCAAATGAGTGATGAAGCATTGGAACACCCTGGAGGTGTTCAAAAAACATGTAGACGTGGCACTTCACAACATGCTTTAACAGGCACGGTAGTGTTGGGATGGTGGTTGGGAATGGATGATCTTAGAGGTCTTTTCCAACCTTGATAATTCTATGATCAGTTGCCAGGTCGGAGGGGCTCCCTGTTTTCCTGCAGCCCCTTGGAGGACACGGCTCTGGGATGGGGCTAAGGAGGGTCCCCCACTCAGCAGGAGAAGGTCCCTCCCGCCTCCCTGCAGTGGAGAGCCCTGGGCAAGTTCACTTCACTGCTGTGCTGCTTACGCAGCTGTGGGTATGCCATCTCTGCCTGTCTCATACCACTTTGGTTTCCATATGATTTTTTTTAAAGTTCCATGTGAGTGTTGTTGCTGGGTCAGTGTGAAAATGAAGCAGGAATGGTGCTGGACAAAGCTACTATTGGTAGTTAAAAGTTCGTATTGCCTCGGGTTTCTCCTCAGGTCAGGCTGCAAGAGGTGTTCCGGGATTACTTGAAATCAATAAACAAAACCTCCCGTAACAAAGTATTTTTGTTTAGGGAGAAGACACTGCATTTATTCTGCTCAGGGTGCTAGGTGAAAGATCTTCCACAAAACTAGTACACCTACTAGAGATCCCAAAGGCCTGTTCAGGCAAAATTGATGCTTAAAATCCTGCCTAGCTAATACAATTGTTAGACCTTTGTAATACCTATATTCATTAGGTTACACAATTCTTCTTTAATATGAAATTGCTTATTTTCTTTCCACATCCCTTGTTTGGAACAACGTAATCCTAAAATAATGACAAACTCTCCCTATTTGATATCCTTTTCTTTTATATCACACATTATCAACCTTGAGTCGATTATTGAGTTCTGGAACACGCTGCCCAGGGAGGTGGCAGAGTCATCATTCCTTGAGGTATTTAAAAATGGGTGGATGAAGTGCTCACGGATATGGTTTAGTAGTGGACAGGTACAGCTGGACTCGATGATCTCAAAGGTCTTTTCCAATCAACTGATTCTAGGATTCTATGATTTCATCATTTTCTTAAGACTAAGTATGTACTTTCCTGAGCAGAGGCCAGGATGTTTGTAGGAGATACTAAGTATTTGCATCTCTGGGCATATTTAGGATGTTTGTAGAAGATACCAAGTGTCTCTGGGAATAGAATATTTGTAGTAAATAAACGAGATAAATGAGTTGCAAAATACATTCTTATTCTCTTGGGTAACACTGGCAGAGCGGCTGCAGGATTTCCTGCCTCACAATGGAATTTATGATTAGACTTTTTCTCTCTGCCTCATCCCCTTCAAAAACAACAAAGTCATGAAGTTACAAAGTAACCAAAAAACACCCAACAGGATCCCTGTTTGTAATTGGCCACATGTGCTGGCATTAACAGAAACATCCATAACCACTTTATTCTGTTCAGCATCACATGGGGATGTATGACATGAGGAAGAATTTTTTCACTGAAAGGGTTGTCAAGCAACGGCACAGCTGCCCAGGGAGGTGGTGGAGTCACCATCCCTGGAGGTGTTCAAAAGATGGGAAGACGAGGTACTGAGTGATAGGCTTTAGTAGTGGACAGGTGCGGCTGGCCTCTACAATCGCAAAGGCCTTTTCCAACCAGGCGATTCTATGATTAGCCGCCTTCCAGGCCAATTGCTACGCTCTGTCTCTGCGGCCCCGCAGCACACCTGGTCTCTGCCAGGAAAAACGCGTATGGAAAACGCTTCCCCAGCCTCCGGAGAAGCAGACGTGTGCCCAACTCCCTCCCGCCACGTGGGCGGCCACGGCCCCGAGTTAAGATGGCGGCAGCAGCACCGCGTCACGTGGCGGCGGGCGGGGCGACCCCGCTCCCTCTCTCCCTCCGTGACGGCGCGCGCGGGAGGATGGAACCGGCGGCGCTGGAACGGTTCCCTAGCCCGGGCAAGGGCAGCGGTCTCCGCTCCCGCCAGCGAGTGCGCCCCGGCCAGCTGCTGTACCGCGCCGAACCCTTCGCCTACGTCGTCAGCAAGGAACAGCTCGGCGGCGTCTGCGAGTGCTGCCTGCGCAGGTACCGACGAGCGGGAAGGAGGAAGGGAAAGGAGGAGGTTGTGGCCGCCATCTTAACTGAGGGCTAGGACGCCCTTTCCGCGGAGGCGGGGCGGAGCAGGTTAGGTTAGGTCAGGTCAGGTCAGGGGAAGGGAGTGATACCAAAAAGGCTGGCAAATTGTCTAAGACTATTTTTGGAGATTTAGAAAGCAGCATCCTTTATTTCAGTGCCGGGCGCGGGATGGAATGGTTTCCTTCAGCCATGTATGACGAGACCAGAGCTGGGACAGAACAGATTTGCCACTCACTGGTGTGTGGATAAATTTTCCCAGAGATCTTGTGCACGTTCTGTTCCTTCCCAAGGACCGATTCTAACGTTGTTATGAACTTCCCAACAGCCCAGCCTCTGCTCAGTGGGGCTTTGGAGCCAGCTCTGTGTGCCCTTGTGTTTGAGACAGGGCAAGACTGCAAACAGAGGTGGTGGTGGAAGGAGACATCTGCTCAGCACAGGCCGTACTGAGCACAAGGCCTTAGCATTTCTCTCTGAGAGTGTCTGGGAATCGCTGCTTGAAAAACGTGTGCTATAAAGAAAACACTGTCAGAGGGACATTCTGTCTAACTTCCAAAAAGTACAGTTACTTAGGTGACACATAACGGTTAGCTTAAATCAATATATTTCACTTTCTGTAATAGCAGCTACTTGTATCAGCGGGGCAGGGCAGTGCCAGCCAGGGGTTGTGGCTGGGAGCGGGGCTTTGTTTTCTGGGAAGGACGGCTGTGCTGGGTGCGGGAGGTTTACGCAGAGTTTTCCTGGGCTGCGGGAGGGGGTAGTGGTGGAGGTGGCTCACTGCTGTCCCATTGCCTGGCTCCAGCTCCCCTAGTCCCCCTGGAAGGCTGGTGGGATGGGAGTGGCCATGCGCTCCTGGGTGCTGTGTCACCTTTGGGTGGGAATCGCTGAGTGGTTTGTGTTGGAAGGGACCTTAAAGATAATCAATTTCTTCACAGAAAGAATTGTCAGGCGCTGGCACAGCTGCCCGGGGAGGTAGTGGAGTCACCATCTCTGGAGGTGTTTAAAAGGTGTGCAGATGATATGCTCAGGGATAGGGTTTAGTAGCAGACAAGTACAGTTGGACTCCATCTCAAAGGTCTTTTCCAACCAAGCAATTCTATGATTTCATGATTCTATGATCCAGTTCCAACCCCTCTGCCATGGGCAAGGATGCCTTTCACTAAATCAGGTTGCTCAAAGCCTCATGCAGCCTGGCCTTGAACACCTCCAAGAATGGGGAAATCCATGACTTCTCTGGGCAACCTGTTCCAGGGTCTTGCCACTCTCACAGTAAAAAAAGTCTTCCTAATATTGAATCTAAATCTCCCCTGTTTCAGCTTAAAACCATTACCCCTGGTCTGATCTCTGCAATCTCTGATAAAAGTCCCTCCCCAGCCTTCCTGTAGGCCCCCTTTAAGTACTGGAAGGCTGCTATATTGAGTGATGCCTGCGGGACGAACGGGCTGTGGTGGAAATGAAGTTCTCATCCTGCCTTAGCCCTGCAAGGAAAGCATCCATTTGAGTGTGTAGCTGTTCCCTGTGTGTACCACTCTGCCCTGGGCGTTCGCGAAGGTGATGCTAGCTATTGGGCACCAGCCTTCATGGAATGGGCAGCATGAGGCAGTTGAGGTGATTTTCCAACACCTGCACAAGTTTATCTTGTGTAAGGAGCATGTGGTTTTGGGACATGCCTTTGATAAATGCCCTCCTGCTTCCCCCAAATCCTTATGACAAACTCACCATAGCTTTTTGTGTTTGGTTAAAAAAAAATCTTGTTCTTCACTTACAGGGTGGTGGAGCATTGGAACAGGCTCCCAAGGGAAGTAGTCATGGCACTGAGCCTGACAATATTCAAGAAACATTTGGACAATGCCCTCAGACACATGATGTGAATTTTGGGTTTTTCCAATGCAGGGACAGAAGCTGGACTCGATCCTTGTGGGTCACTTCCAACTCAGGACATTCTATGATTCTAGGAGTATTAATACCTGAAATGTCTTGGCAGTTAATCCAAACCCCATGTATAATTACCAAGACTTGAAGAGGGACATTTTAACACTGTTAGCCTTTTTTTTTTCTTTTTGAAAGTATTTGATGTTTTGTTTATTGAGACATTTCCAGTGTTTTGCTTCATGTCCTTACATAGCATCTCAGCTTCTGTTTAAATAAAAGATAATGTGATCCTCATTTTCCCAGAGAAAAGTTTGACAGAATGTTCCTGGTCAGACTTGCACCTAACCTCAGCATATAAAAAAACAAAAAAAAGATTTTTAGCTAAGGTATCTGTGAAGTCTGACTCGGGACGTCGGAGTCCTTTGGCGTGGTGGATGCCAGTACCTTTCCAGCTTCAAGTTGTGAGAAGCTGTAAACTTCAGAAGACAGGCTGAGTGCTGCAACAGGTGGAATGACAATGAATCTGAAGTGTTTGGACGTAGAAGTATAACCATGGCAAGGTTTGTTGGGAGAAGTAGTGGTTTTAGCAACTGATATATCATGAACAGTTATGCATTTGTGAAAGTTTGTCTTTTTTTCTAAATAGCGATGTCAGTTAAATGAATTAAAAAAAGTTAAATTGTCTGCTACTGTTCCTTTCACTCTGATCTTTAGGTGGCAGTACAGGAACACAAATCGCGGAGGAAAAAAAGGGAATCGTGCTTAAAATTGATTTAACATTTTAGTAATCTTATTATATATAAGATTAATATTTGAGGCTTTATACTGTGAAGTGTAATTATATACTTAGTTTTATCTCCCATATTCTAGTAGTATATGTTGTATGCAGCTTTTGGCTGTGTGAGAAGTGCTGGGTGAGCCAGAAGATGGGTAATGATGTGCAGAACATTTTATTTCTGGACTTTGGGTGGCCAGCATTTTCTTCTAACAACTAACTGGGGGAAGCAGCAGGAAAGATTCTTCCTCTGTTATTAACTAAAGACTTTCTATATGGCTTATTCCATGCTTTAATACCTCTATGAGGTGAGGTCAGTGGCAGTACTGCTCAGTACAGGTTTATGTAGTAGGATTGAGGGGATAAAGCAAGCTGTCTCATTTACAAAATTAATGGATTTTGCTGTATTTTCCATTCTGCTGGACACTGATAAAGATGGTGAATAAAACTAATTGCCGTTGACCCTCAAAGGCTTCCATCACCTCTCTCTGTTCTGGAAACAACAATTACATCTTTTTTTTTTTTCTTCTCTTATCCTTTACCTGGCTATCAATCTATAAAATGACCTTTCTTCCTCTTTTACCATCAAGAGAGAGGAGAGAAGCTGGTTATTTTGGCTCTGTAGCAATGGGGATTTCTCCATGAAGGTGTTGTTGTTGATCAGCAAACCTAAGAGGCTTCCTTAATGCCAAAGACGGTGTCAGCACCTGAGTTCCGCTGTTTCCAGCTGTGCTGGGTATTGAAGAGGTGTCAGCTATGGGATGTGGGTTCAAGTCTGGCATGTATGAGACTTCCTGCAATGCATAAAGCTATAAAATCCGCACTGTCTCCTCATTTACCTCTAATAATACTTCTGTTGCTAGTTCATATAGAGTTAGCTTTAGAACTGTGATAGCTTCTTGAAAACATACTGGTTTGTTGCTCTAGTTCTTCCTGGTGTACACCTGGTAAATTTTTTTCTACAGGAATTCTGAAATGTGGACAACTATTATTTGATAACATCTTCTTTGATTGTTAACTTCCTATGAATTCTCAGCAAATATTGTTACGTATTATATTTTTAGATGTAAAACAATACCCCCACTTTATAGTTTGCTTGCATAAAAAGCTTGTTTTTTTTCCTTTTGTAGACCATTATATCCCATGGTTGTTAATAGATTAGAATAATAAACTTTTAAAAATACCTTAAACATATATAAAAAAAAATTCTTAGACTTACCACATAAATGAATTAAAGTTGGTCAGCATGACTTGGTGCCATGAGTTTGTTGGCAATGACATTTTTATGGTGTGAGAAGTATGGTGTGTTCCATGTCCCTTCAGTGACAGTCAAAGTTCCAGACAGATTTCCAGTGCTTTTGAAGATGCATAACATTGTATTAAGTGGATGAACACAAACAAATGATATCCGATGAGTGGTAATCACAGTGTGTAAACAGTGTGACTGTTAGGAGCAGTTATGTTTTTGTGCTTCCCAGGCAGGATAATTCTGAGAATTATATACTATAACTTGAGGTAGCATTTCTAACTAATCAGTTAGGAGTGCAATTGCAGTGCTTGCATCTCTTGATGTATCTGGTTTGTGTAAAGTAAGGGCAGTGAATGTGAAACTAAATTGTGAGACATGAGCTATGCAAAGCATCAGAATTTCAGGTTCCGTGTAGATGAGTGAGAATGTTTTCCCAAGACCTGAGAAATTGTACTCTGCCACCAACAGAAATGTTTCTATCTGTAGCTGAATGACCAATAACCTAGAAAAAGTAGTGTTCTCCTAACATATTCTCCCCCCCCATGTCGTCTTACTGGAATAGTGAAGGTTGACGCAACCTTATGAAGAGCAGGATAGAAATTCATTTTTCTGTCCTTGTGCCAGCTGAAACTATAGGAGAAGTGGCTTCCTATGCTGCCAGGAAAATCTTCTGCAAGACAGAGCAAAGAGAATAGACTACTGACCTGCTTTTCTGCAGTATCACCTCCAGAGAAGGCCCTGAACTGTCTTGTCTACGGTAATAAAGCCTGTAGAAGAAATTACAGACTTATAGACTCCATCTCCCTTTCCTTTTGCTCAGAGGTTGAAGGTGGGGAAGGAGGAACCTCTGGCATTCAACTTAGCGTTCGTAGTAAGTTGTCCTGGTCTGCCCATTGATTTGGTTTACCTCCTCCCTTACAGCACCATTTAGTATGGTCAGGAATTTCCTGTATTCCTGTTAGGAATATCCATCGGTAGGTGTTTTCCTTGACTGACTGTTTCTTTCTCTTGGAGATTTGTTTTGGAAATGTAATTCAGGTTCTGTTTGCTGTAAACCTCTCCTTTCCATTGTGCAGTATTTTGATCCTCACTCCGTGCCTTCTTACTGCTTTGCAAGCTCAGAGCTTGCTTTAGGCAAGATGTGATTCCTCCTGCATCTTTTTCTTGCCTTCTTTCACTGCCTTGGAGTCTCAGGGATGCTGTTAATGCCTTCTGCTGCCAACCTAGCTTTGTCCCTGTTAGTAAGAGAAGAAATAGAAAAGGGAGAAGCATTATTAAAAGTAAATTCTCCCAGGTCAAGCATTTATTGCTGTCTGTCATTTATGGAAAATGAAAGTAAGTTTAGCCATACTTTAAAATTCCCGAAAGGTCTTACAGTGTTTTGATTTTGTGTTTGTAATTTCCATGCTTACACTGTTCTGTAATTTGAAAGTTATATCGAAATTGTTGTCTCATCAAGCTGTGACTGACAATTTAAGTTGTAGTCATCTTGTAAATTCTTATGAATTTAGATGTTACTGTGTATCTACAGTCCACACCTGATATGATATTTCCTTTCTGCATAGTGCAGTCCATAATATTAATATCAATGTTTTGAAATATTAATGTTCTGCATGAATATTCTTTGCCATGAAAATAAGTTAATGAATTGGATTATCTTTAGTATTCATTTTCCTAGAATTAATTGTAATTGTGCAAGTAAAAAATTAAAATTAGCACTACAAGGAAAAATATGAGTGATTAAAATATGAGTAACTTCCAGCTAATGTGATTTGTAATGACACAATTAGTTTCAGATATCTCCTGAGAAAGTTTTTAATTTTGTGTAAGTTGCTGAAAGCTTTACACTGCATTAAGGAATTTATTGTTTAAATTATTAAAGAACTATTAACGTTAGACTGTCCATAGGTATTAAAATTCATTAATTGTTAGTGATGGCTTCCACTGTGGCTGTACTTTAGAGCCACTATGTGCTTTTGGCTGTGTGGTGTATGGGATGGTGCTGTTTTCTCTTGAAGCATCCATGGTCATCTTCGGAATCAGTCCCAGCAGCTGTTTTGAATTATTCAAAATTATATAGGTGAGGCATATAGAATTTTTGGCATGTCTCTTCACCCTGTCTGTTCATGTTTTGAAGTGGGGTATGGATCAGCGTGATCCTACAGGATGTGCTGGCTAGGAGCATTTAAACGAAGCGCTCTTCTTGGCCTCTGAGTATCAGAGCACCAGATCCTGCAGTTAGTGGGCTGGTAATACAACTTCTGGCTTCACTGAGGAGGGCTTGCCTGAGCATTCATGTAGGGTTTGTCTGCTGCCTGTGTAATCAGATTTCAGCGTTCAGAAAAAAAAAGCGTGCAAGTGTGTTGAGAAGGACTTCTTAGGAGGGTGTGATTAGGAGTGGTTGTGATGTAGAAGTGCAGAAAAGGATCAAAAGATCATAACTGAGAAAGAATAAAGAGTAAAATCACTTATCAACTGTAAGCCCTTTCTTACAATTCAAATTAATATGGCTAATTCATACGATTTAATTTAAATGGTTCATTCAACTGCTAAGAGTGTGTGCTAATGAAGGATCATGGTAGAACAGGGGGAGAGAAATTAAGACAAGGTGTTTGGTGAAGCATTGCCCTCAAAGAGGAAAGATTTGTCTCAGGAAATTCTGAGCCTGAAATAAACTATGTATATTTCCTATGTAAAAATCTTTGTTCAGTGCGTCTCATGCTTCTCAAAGGCCAGCAACTTTTTATTTGTGAAGAAAAGCTTCTAAACAGCTTGTTTTAACATAAAGGTTCAAACTGGAGTGTCATCTTGGTTTGTTGTTGTTGTTTTTTTATTGTTTTGGGTTTTTTATGTATTACTTCTTCTTGATAAGACAAACCATAGCACCTCTTCTTGCTCTGACTTGGCTGCTGTTTCCCATCACAGAAACAGAGCTTGCAGCTACTTCTGATATAAGTAGTGTTCTGAGGAACGCTTGTTGTATATGAAAGTATATCTTAACATTTTTACCTCTTCCATTTCTATGCAACTTGTCTGTGTGTGAGGAGTAAATTGAAGTACTGCTTTGGAGGTCATTATGTTAGGAATCTTCATTAATTTATTGTCTGGAATGAGAAAGGTTTGTGCCAGGCTAATACACTGAAGTTAATTTCCTCTGAAAAAAGAAAGAAATTTTTTGGATCAAACTCTGGATCCAGACATTCTAAGCATTGGGTTAGTATTGACGTGGGTCTGTAGTTTGTGTAGCTTGCACTGATTTCTGGGGTGTATTGACTGTATAAGTCCTCTAGCTGTTGAAAATACCTTAGTCCAGATATGTGAAAGTCCAGACTGAAAGATGAAAAACTGAAGTGGCACAGAAAAACCTCTTAAGAGATTTAGGTTTCTAAATATCTATGTGGTTTAGCAAATGAGACTGGCTACTCAGCTATTTACAAATTTTATCCACTTATATTAAAAACCTCTTATTAGTTGATATTGCTGTGCAACAGATGGAATCACTGTGGAAGCAATTTCTTGAAATATGGTATGAAACTCAACATGTGATATGATAGATTTATTTGAAGCTTTTGCCCCAGGAAAAAGAGGTTGCCAGTAATCCGCACAAGATATATATGGCATAAGGTGTAAACCAGATACCATAGTGAAATGTCTTATCTTTAGTAAGATCTATTACTGAATTATGTATATTTTTCTTTGTAGAGACTGAAGTTTTGGTTTTATTCCCCAAAACAAGCACAGAATAGTACATCTTGCTCTAAGAATATCTTTCTGTGACTGAGACAGTAAATGTCTCAGTGCTGACGAGCACTAAAAGAGTGACAGGTCAGGAATAATAATAGCAAGAGAATTATAAAAGCTCTGAGTTAGCAGCCCAGTTACTGAAACAAGTTAATCTTGCCACTTTTAATAGCTACCTTGTATTTTATTAGACATGCAGTCCATCTGTATATATCTCATGTATGGGTTTTGCTGCCACTTTATAGCCTTTGCTGCTTTGGCAGTCATTTTTATTCAATTACACTGACTATTTTGTGTGGTTAGTGCCTTATTTTATGTTCTGATAAGCCAAAACTACTAAATTAGATTTTTAATGAAACTCCATACGGAGTGCAGACATGCTGAGCATGGTATGCAAAACAATTAGACACCTCTGAAATCTTTGTGGAAATTTGGGGTGGAGTTGTTTTACTGGACTCACCTTTCTAGTGAAAAGTATGCTGAGTGGAGAATCCTGTTGCGTATATATAAAATACAACATTGGTTGGATTCACTTTGCTGAGTTAATGCCCCTTATAGGATTTAAGATTAAAAATAAATGAATGTGCGTGGGGTGGTATCTGGGTTTGTGCTGAAATACATATTCAACTGACTTCTCATTGATTAGGAAGTTACTGGGTTTATCAAGACTTAAGTAGTTTTATTGTTATGGTGTTAGCTTTATTCAGTGTTTCAGAAAAGATTTACCCTTCTGTTCCTGTTCACTGCCTTTATAGAAACTCTCTTCATAATAACACATATGACTTTACTTATGTTTTTATCTGAAGAGGTTATTATAAGATTTCTCACTTGTAAGGGTTGTTTGTCATTGTCCCATATATTGTCATATATATTATTGATATTTTGTATATTTAGAATTAACAAGGCTTTTAAAAACTGTTAAAATATGCCCTAATTCTGCCGCGGCTGAAAGCTTTGCCAGGCAAAATTTTATGGCTTGTGCGATTATGGTACTAGATCATATGATGGTTCATTCCAGCTTCAGAAGCTGTGAAACTTGCCTCTCCTTGGGCCAAGAAAAAAACTATACATGTGGAAAGAAAACAGCTTAACTGATACCATAGAAAAACAGAAATTGGGTGAGTGGAATCTGTATTACAACAGACTAAAGGAAATGTCAGTGTAAAAAAGTGTTTACCTGAGATAGGCTGAGATAGCTCTAGAGAGCTGCTCTAAGCAGAAGAGATAGTAAGTATTTCTGGGGAAAATTGATTGTAAAAGAACAACATGTCAGTTTTTAACGTACTGGTCTAATATCAATATGTCAATATATCATAATACAAGTAATAGCACAATAATAGATTAATATATAATATTTGAATTTCCTGAAGTTAAGAAGCATCTGAAGGAAAGGATAAAAGTTTTTTAAATTAACATGATTTCTTAATGGAAAAGATCTTTAGGAACTTGTATGAAAACTGTTGTGGAACTGTATTTTGGCCTGGGCTGTAGAAAGATATGTCTTTGTATTTGGTTGGAAGAGCTGTTGGCTGGAAGCACCAATGCTAGACATGTAGCTGGAGTGCCTGGGGCTGTTTGTGTGGTGGCATTGTGGTGGTTACACTGTCTCGTGGTGGAAGAACATGTAGGTATTGTGGTCCATACCTCTAAACATGGATGTTACTGACAATTCTGAATATCAACTTTCAAAGTTGTTTTTAGCCTCTCATCTTGTTCTGAGTCTCAGGAGGAATTGAATTATTAAAGGATACTTTCTGCCTTTGAACAGGTAGCTCTCAGCAATGTCAGTGTTTCGTGTGCACAGAATACGGTGATGTTTGGCTTTTTTTGGGGGGGGAGCTGGTGCAGGGTCACCTCTGCTGCAGCGTTTCGTCCCTTATTAATCTGCTCTGAGATGGATGAAATAGTTTACAGAACTCCCAAGTGCTTCAAAAATAATTATGGAGCCAAATTCCTTGTCCTTAGAGATTGCCTTGGGAGTTGTGACTTTGGGAATACGCCTGTTCAGAACAACTGTACTGCAGACTTATTAATTTTTAATTTTCATATCTTGTTTTTAACCTTCCCCCATGGAGTCTTATAAGCTGTAACTGTCTGTACACATACTATTTTATGACCCTTGTGGTCAGAGCGCTTGTGAAGCATTTGTTCTCATATATACATATAGGCTTTAATTATAAAATTAATTTCTACTAAAAAGCACTTTACTAATAGCTGTAATTATGCTTGTTTTTCTGCTCGAGAGCCTATAAGAACTCAGTATCAGTTTTAAAAACTGCTTTTGTTGGGACATCTCAGTGTTGATCCATTTCACAGCCAGAAGGTAATGGCATTTTTAAATGTTCATTTTATTTTCCAGATACAAAGTCACCTGCACTGTGCGTTTACCTCTCTCCCATTTGCTATAAATTCTTCGAGGCATGAAATAGCTTGCCAGTTGTCTCTTATGCTCAGAAGTTAATGAATGGTTATCAGTTTATTGCAGATAATAACTTAGCTACAAACCGTAATGCATGCATAAGCTCATTGTGTAGAATTTTTGCCCTAAGACAATGTTTAATTGGTGGTTGTAGGTTTAGTAATGCCATCCCAGGCTGTGCTTTCCCGCAGGTCTTTGCAACAGAAACCTCCTCCTTATCTGCCATCCTGTCCCATTCCATGAGCAGATGAGGTTAGAAACTTCTCTCATCTCTGAAATGCTTCCAATATTACCACAAAATTTTAGTAGCTTTTAGTAGAGCTGATGTTTTGGCTTTATCTTGCAATGAGTCCTTAGTATTCGTTTCAAGTGATAGAAATAAATGACCTCTAGTTTTTAACAGATTTGTACTTATGAAGTAAAGTCTGTCCTTGACATGTCTGTGTCTTGTTCACTGCTACTGGGGTTACGAGTTCACAGTCAGGAAAACCAAAATCTCCGTGGACTCAATCCTTTGATTATCTCCTATCAGAATTTCTAACAAAGAGAAAAAAGGTTAAATGTATCCTAGAATTAGTAGTTTCCAAAAGTGCAATTTTTGTTCATGTGTTTTGCTTTTATACATACATATGCTGCTTCTGCAATAAGAAAAGCTGGATTAATTTTAATTGGAAGAACAGTACGTTCTCTTAAACTTGTCTTGTGTCTGAAATAAACAGAAAAATGATGTTTCAACAGTCTCTATTTTGTTCTTATTTTTGAGAAGTTATTTCCTAACCAACTTTAGATTAATTAATTTTAAAAAATCCATTTTCCTGCTGCTTGGTTTTTATTTTACCGTTACCAATGATATATTTAAGAAATAAATATGGTGTGCTTTTGGGGAAAAAAAGTTTTATTATAGCAGTAAGGTTACTACTGGTACTGTCTACTATGAGGTAATATGATGGGGTTAGGCCATCAAGTCAATTTGTTACTTAATGAGATTTACCACAAAGCTTTGTACTTAATGGATTCAATATCACACTTTGGGAGGAATTCTTCATATAAAAATTCTATTTAAAAAATGTTATAGCAGTTACTGGAAAAAAATTTACATCATTTCAACTATTTTTTTCTTGCTTCACTTTAGGCTTTTCAGCTACTTTGCGTAACTGTGTTGACAAAGCCTCATCAACAGAAAGTTGATGGTAATTTTATGTCTACAGTAGGCATAAACATTGTATGTTGCTGTGATAGTAGTTCCTACAGCACTGTCCACAAGAAGTGATGTTTTACGCAATTTAATTATACAGTTTAATTCACGAGCCTATTTCAGCAGTAGACTTACTTGAAAGCAAATGTTCCTCCTCCACCTGCTGAAAAATTGTGAGCTGCTTAATTATGCTGTGGAGCAGGGGGATGTCAGTGCAGCTGCTCTTTGCTTTGCTTTAAACACCCAAGATTGCTATTTAGGTGGTGTTAAGGTAGGTATTTTGGTGTGCTCTGTGTAGTGGTCAGGTGCTCCATGGCTTGTTTCTGGGTTACGGGCTATAAGCAGCTAGGCTGTGGGCATTTTCAGGAACTGTGGTTTCCTTTCAGCACTTGTACCCTCCACCAGCTGCTCGGGCTTTACTGGTGGCAAAGACCCTCTGAGGTGGGTCACGGTGCTCCAGGGCTGAAAAATTTCCTTAGGGAGGTCTGATGTGCCCTCGTTTATTGTGTAAACAAAGCTGTTTCCTAAAAGGCTGAAGAATTTTTCCAGGACCTGTTGCTGTAGTGAGGAGAAGCTCTTCCTATTGAAAGCGCAAGCAATGAACATCTGAGAGGACCAATGCAGTTAGGAGAGGAAGTAAATGGATGTGATTGTGATAGACATGATTAAAATGTTCTCTTGTGTACTGCTTTACAATGCTCATCTGAAACTACATTAGATTAGTGGAAGGAAAAAATTTCACCACATGAAATACCGTAGTGTCTGCTGATTCATTTGCTGATCTGACGGTAGGGAGTTATGCTTTTATTTCAAGATTCCCTATTTTGTATGATTGCTGTCCGACACTTAAATGTTTTATATGTGAGGAGAGGTTGGTTCTTTTTGTTTTGTTTTATTTTTTGGTTGTTTATAGTCAGTATATCTGGAGAAAGCCAGACTTATTATAACTTTGGTTTGTTTCTAGAACTAGCCTAATACAAGAGTTATCTAGGAAAAAAATTACTTTTCTATGATGTCAGACAAAACCACTATTCTGTTTGTTTTTCTTTTTAAGCAACAATTTTTTATTGCATTTGTCTTGTTTTTCCCCTGAACTTGCTTTAAATGCTCAACATTACAGAAGTTAATGGGCCTAAAAAGGCATAATGTGCTCAGGTTTTTGAATTGCATGCTCAGTTTCACCAAAAAGGTGCTCATTGAAAAGATCAGTGCCAGACACAAACAGTATTTAGGTAGAATGTAACAACATGTTGTGAACATGCACAACAAATGAGAAACTTAACTGTCGAGAACAGGAATGGCAAATTTATCAAAACCACTCTCTTATGTAGTTCTCAGTTTTCTGCTGGACTCATACAGGAACCACCAGGTTTAATTTTGCTTAACTGGTGGTTTAGAAGTATGCATGAGTCTAAGCTGTAGGAATTGGTGATATGGAAGTCATTCTTTTCCCTTTGTGTGAGGAAGACAATATTTACACATGGTACTCACATTGGTGGTTTTGAACTATTTGTGTGTTTTTAATCACATCAGAAATGCAGACTGCGAATGGACTGTGTTTGGGAAGAGAAAAGCATTCCACAAGTACCAGTATGTTGTTACTACATGTTGGATATGCTTAGTACATTTTTCTTATAGTGAGGCGGCCTGTCCCATTAGCAGACAGATTTTTAGGCACTATGAGGGTTTAAAGAAAAGCTGCTATGGTTATGGTCATGCTGCTCTTCATGTAAAGCCCAAGGTTGTGCTAATTGAAAATATATTAATCCCTTATCTCAATTACAGTATCTCTAGATACAAAGTGAGCTTATTTATTTGAATAATTCTGTGGGATTTTTTCTCCTCAGTTGCACTATGGATGGATCTGTTACTTAGGGCTGTAGGGTCTAGGATAACTCCATCTTCCTTGATGAGTGCTGATTTTCTGTGTGCACAGATAGGCAAATTAAAAAAAAGGGAAATAACAAATGAAGTCTATCTACCCTCTTGCAGAATGACCAGCAGCAAGAAAAGCAAGTGAAACCCACCAAAATTAAACTAATTAGAGCTTGATGATACTTCGGTTTTCATTTTGTTTAGGCAGCCAGAGTGCTGTTGCAAATCTCTGCAAGACAATAGGAGCTGGTGCTCTACAACACTAGTTTTGATTGATGCCTTCCACATATCTCATGTAATCTGAAATTTGAAGTTATACTCTGTTTTGGAGATGTTTGTGCAGTTGCAAAGAGATTTTTCAGTGAGTGTTAAGTTTGTAGCTCTCTTTTCTCTCTGAACAGAACGTCTGACCCTAGGAAGTGTGTAGGCGTATGCACTCCTGTTGAGGTGAATAGACGGTAGACCTAGGTGCAGGAGCTGCATCATCTTGTAGGATTGAGCTATTTCACTTTGTTTGTGACCTAATCAGGATCTAAACTCAAGTTTCAGGAAATAAATACTTACTCTTGCTATTTCATTGCAATAAGATGCTGCGATGAATTGGAAAATTAAACTTAAGGAGTGCATGAGAACTCATAGAATCTGCTACAGCACTGGTGAAATGTGCATTTCACATGCCTGACACCAGCCAAATAAATCCTTTAGATATATGTATATTTTGATGTTGCATTTTTATTTAACCTCTTAAACTTTTTGCTTTTCCATCACACCTGCAGCATTTTTCAGGACTGTAGGATTATTAAACAATTCATTTGCTGCAGTTACTTCTGGTTAGAACTTGGACTCTGGATTTGGATTTTGATGCTTAGAAAATCAAGTTTTAATTTTAAAGCCTGATTTATGTACAGTTGTATGTACAAGGAAGCTCTAGTTGGGGTTTTTTTCCTGTTCTTGTGAACTGTTCTGTATATCATATAACCGAAAAATATTAGACTGTTTCTCTGAATATTTGTGTATTAGGTAGCTAAATGCTGAGATTTTTTTTCAGTAAAAGAAGAGATTATCTATTTATATCTCCACATGTGTTCCTCCGACTTTTTTTGATGTCATCTTTGTTACTGTTGATACAGTTGTATTTACAGCTCTTTGTTCCTTCCTCATGATCGATTCCATCCTGTGACACTAGATGGCTGACATTTTTCTGAAGTTTAACTCTGGTGTGTTGCTCAAAAATCTCAGCCCAACTGGGGAAGGAAAGACACAGAAAGATGAGGAGTGGGTCTGACCATGCTGATTGTGTAAGCCAGGGTTGGTTCCTTGTCTTCAGACACTCACTCATTTTAATCTGCAGATTCTCCCAGAGATTTAAACATGCACTCAGTGGTCATGGTTATCTTTCTGGCAGATGAGGAAGAATGTTCAACATTAAATGCAAAGTTATCTTCAGTGATAGATCTGTTTTATTGCGAATTGTCTTCCAGCAGAATGTGAACAAGGAATATGGACAATTGTCTAGAAGATGCTCAATATTAGATGTCTTAAATTGGGAACCAGTCTCTTATTTATAGTGCTGAAGTGTTTAAAACTACTTTGGTAGACCCTAGCTATAATGTAAACCTCTGTACGTGTCTAAGAAATAATTATTTGCTTGGTCTGGCTATTGATGCTTGATGCATTTGATGATTACTCTGCCAGCCAAGAAATGAAATTGCTAATGAGAAACAAAATGACTGTGAAGCATTGAAAACATGAAGGTTGAGCCAGGCCCTGAAAAAATTGTGCAGATTCTGCTTAAAAAAAAACCCCTCAATTTTGAATATATTATATAGATGATAAAAATTGCATATGATGTTGTTATACAGAATAAGTGTACCTGTGACCTGAATAAAAATCCAAACTGTGGATTTTATTTAGAAAATATTAGGCAGTATTGCAGTCTTCCACATTCAGTTGTAACAGGCTGTCTGTATGTGATCATTTCTGAGATCATGGCATTTTCTGTGAAATGGTTTTCGTGGCTTAATTAATTTAAAGCATACTGAGTATAGTGGAGCAGTTATCTGATCATGTGACACACACTTGCAATAGGAAAAATTTATTTGATTAAAAAAATACTTTTCCAGCTGGTTTTTTTTCTGCTGTCTTACCTTCTGCCAGAGTGAATTCAGTGTCATTTCTAGTTAAAAGATGTTCTTTCTTCATGGTTTTCATATGTACCAGATGAAAAAAAAATTGTTAGTATGCCATAGAGAAGGACAGAGCTTTTTTAGCAATTCGGAACTATTTTTAATCCTGCAGTGACTAGTTTGCATTATGAAATAAAAGATGACTTAGCATCATATATTCTTCAGCTGTTCTGTGGTAACAACAAATGAATCCTATTCTACTGAAAAAAACAAATGACAAAACCCCAGGAACTATTCTGGTGAGAGATGTGTGTTACTAACTAATAAGTTTTAAGGGGGAGAGCATTGCTCAGCTGTGATTAGTTGCATGCTGTAAGTGTAGGAGAAACAACATTAAACCACTGCAGATACAGTCTTGCTTATGAACAAAATGAAATATGTTTTTAAAAGGGGATGTGCCCGGCTTCTTAAAGTAATATGTTTTGGTTTTTTTTGTGGGGCAGGGGTCTGCAGAAGGGATAAGCTCAAGAACTCATAGCTAAGAGCTCCATGTGGTGAGCACTGCTGTCACTGTTTGCCTTTGCAAGGGACAGGTGAGCTTAAGTTTCTGATTACCAAGAGAATGGACTGATTTCAGTAAACAACAGGATGCTACCCCATGTGGGGCTGTTGGAAATGTCCTCTCTAACATGTTACGTAGTAGCACCCCAGATCATATTCTGTTTAACCAAACCAAACCAAACCAAACCAAACCAAACCAAACCAAACCAGAACCAACAGGGAAAAGGCAGCATAGATTTCTGATCTCCTGCTATGATAAGTAGCCTTCTGTTTCCTGTGTCCTTTAAAGGTGCCCCTCAAAGATGCACAAACCTCCCCTTCCCACCCCACTGATATCTTAACTGGAAGTTGCAGGGCTGCATCATACAACTCAGCCATGTGCCATTCCACCGGGCTGTGTTATTTCAGGATTGGGCAATACAGAGGGAAAAGGCTAATTTTGCTGCTTGTCTTTCAGAAGAACGGTGTGAGCATTGCATCTGATTTGGCTCAGTGCACTGACATCCAGTTGCCTGTAATTGCATCCAGAAGTGTTTGGGAGCCAAGGCAGTTGAAGTGAAGGTGTGGTACCAAGCCATTTCTCTCACCAGCCCGGCTGCAGTATCCTGAGCATAATGGGAAGTTTCAGCTGGCCTTCAAAAATAACAGTGGGAAAAAATGCATTGCAGTAGATTAATGGATAAGGGCACAAAGGAAATGGTTGCAGGGAGGCCTAAGGAGACCATTTTGTTGATTGGGATATAACTAACTAACTAGAGCTAAAGAACCAGGATATGCATTATGGCTGGGGCTTTGCAGCCCAGCAGCAGCTGGTGGCCCAAATGCAGGGTAAGATTGGTGGCTTTGTTCTGATCATTCTACTGCCTGTTCCCATCAGGCATGGTGTGGTTAAAAGCCCAACACTTTCCCCTTTTATCCAGAAACTGTATGTGTAGCTAATACTAAACAAGAAACAAGAGCGAACCCTGCTTTTTTTCTTCTTAATTAGGGTATAAACCTTGGAGTTTACTTCAGTTAGATGTTGGATCTGGGCTTCATAGTATGCAAATTGTCCTGGGTCTATCTGTTAATTTGTGTTTATTTTACAGCCTTCTTAGCTGTATCTGGTTTTACATGGATCCTTTTTTTCTCAAGGGTCAGCTATGAATTTTTGTGGTATTTTTTTAATATGAATTTTTGTGGTAGTTCATATGTGTCTTATTTTAAACCTAGCAGAATTATTATCCAAGATCATGCTGTGTTTGCCCTCTCCTATAGAACAATCCAAACCAGTGAGGATACATGCAAATTTATTCAAAGACTGTGGGGAGCCCTCCCAGACATGTTTATAGCTGCAAGTCTTCTGTATTCATATTCTGTCACATGCAGTGGTTTTACTGGTCTGAACTATGGGCACTGTCCCACTAGAGGAGAAAATTTTGATTTCTTCAAAACCATGTGAGGAGTGAGCTTTTTCTTTCTGTGTTCCTGTTATCAATAAGTGGTCTTCCTCACCAGAAACCAGTAGGGTATTGTTTTGGTAAGGATTCAGCAGTGGGTGCCGGCAGTACAGTGTGTAATGGAGCTCTTGGGTGCTTCTGCAGGGTCCAAATGTCTTCCAATTACTATTTCATATTGTGTTTATGTACCAAACCAAAAAAAGGTAAAGACTAGGTTTCAAACTTTATTAGCTTATGAATTTGAGTTAGGTATTTATGTTAAAGTCTGCTTCTGAGCATAAGCAATAACTTTTAAAAGCATACAAGTAGAGGTGCTCAAAATTAAAAGATGTTTTGGAAACTGAAGATAGGAATAACTGATAGAAATAAACTTAAGATCTATTAGTATTACGTTACTGCTGAAGGTATCCATCTTGAAATCAAACTGGATTGGTTTGGTTCCAGGAGGGGCAAAAGACAACAGGTGAAGTAATTTTCGTAGACTGAAACTAAAATTTCAAATAGTGCAGACTGACCAAATTTGTGTACAATGCTAAGAATAACATTTCTTTTAAAGTCTCAGTCAGTCTTTTGGTGCTGTTTTTAAGTTCACTTCTAATTGTTAAATTGTGGGATTTTCATCACTTAGCTGCGAAGCTGTTTGTTAGGTATTCATATAATGATGCAGCCTCTATGGTATTAGCACATGGTGCACATCAAATGTGTTGGATGTCTGTGGCCCTGATACCGCTGAATGATGGCTGCTGAGGTTTGGAGTCCTGTGGGTATTTTTTGGTTTAGAAAGTTTGGCTTTATCTTGCAAGAGTGTACTTTACTATCCAAAGATTAGAATTTCATTTGCTATGGGACTGTTATTTCAAATATAGTTACAGGTTAAAAAACAGACTTGAGACTTTGTCTGTAGTTTCTGGTGAAAAGCCAGCTGTTATTATGAAAGGAGAAATTTTCAAGGGTGTACTTACAATAGTAGGAAAAAAGATAATTCTGTTTCAAGTTAAGTGCATTAATCCTGGGTAATGTATTTAGTTCTGGGAAATAAATCTATTCAGATTGAGTATTCCTTTAATTTCTTTCATTAAGAAAACTGTCTTTGTGAGAAAATAATGATTGGCTTTTAATTGATACAAAATATCTAGAGTTCTGCTGAAGGAGGATTTTCTCCTTAAAAAGCAATTTTAAACTTGAAATCACTCTTTAGCATATTTAAAATACAGTAGTGACTATAAGTCAGAAATTTTGACAGACTCTTTCTAGGTATCCTGCCACCATTGCCATCATTGTGTAAGCTCTTCCAAGTAAATGGAAGATACAACCTCAAGGTTCATAGGCAGTCTAAAATATTTGTATATTCTTTTAAAGATTGTAATGATGGTCCTATGTAGAAACTGTGTAGTTTTTATGCCATGTGGTCTTAGCTTATTTTTGGGAGACGTATTTTTTATTTCAATTCAAGTACAAAGTTTTGCATATATATTAAATGTTATGTGGGCTGCAGGCTTGGTAGCAGTGTATTCTATAAATGCAATTAATAAGCTCACATAAATATTTTCTGTGAGGCAGATTTAAAATAAAAATCTGAGTAGATTTTTCTTTTTGTTTTCCATGTATGGCAGATATCTGTTGCAGGTATTTTTAAACAATGGTCTACCCATGATGCTTAAAGAAATTTGAAGATGTCCAAATATACAAGTTTTGTCATATTTTCCTGTTCTAATCTCATTCTCAATTGATGTCAGTAATTGTACCTTACATGGATTGAAATTCATGCAACTATAAGGGCTTTCAGAAATCATCTTACTTTAGGACCCTTATACTTTTATTCATATTTTGGAAGATTTTTTTTTTTAGATATTTTTCTTCTTAAAATATGGCTTTTATTTTGGAGCACAAATGTCTGCCTTGTTAATTAATTTTACAGAAGGAAATGCAGTGGCATCGTGTGAAGGCATATTCTGCCAGGCTTAGGGTGTGCTCAGCTCTGTGTCCTGAGGAGCTGTTAAGGAAGCATGATTTTGAAATTGCTGAGCTGAAGCATTAGGTGGAGAAATTTGCCTGAAGGCATGTGTGTGCTTTACTTTGAGTGGGGTGGCACAGCATGCTGGCCGACAGTCTAATTGACCATGTGTGCTGCAATTTTGCTTGTTGGATGGAGCATGTGGCTTGGATGGGTGAGATGTGAATGCCTGTACAGATTGCTTGTTGTGAGAGAGAGAAAGGAAAGAGGAGTTTGTTGTCCAAGAAAGTATTTCAAGAAGAGCAGTTTTCATGTAGGTAGCCAAAGGACAGTAACAAGCTGATCTGGTCAGACCTTCCAAAATCTTTTTTTTGCAGATAAGCACTTGTGCACCACTGAGGGAAGGCTAAATGTTGCAATCTTCGGATGAGTGTGCTTGCATTCATGTAGCTGCTGCAAATTTTGACTACAAACCTGCATGATTTCTTCTTAAACAAAAACTCCATGTGAATATGTGGCTTTCTGACAACCAGTGTGTGTTTAGCTGAATCCGACTTTTGCTGTCTTTAATCCAATTTTTAGGTCTATTTGATTTAGGGAGATGAGTTTTGGATTCATAAAAGTACAATGGAGTGAGCCTGATTGTGGGATGCGTCTTGACTTTTAGTGGTTGGGATGATGGCAGTAAAGAAAATCATGTGGTTAATGAACTGTGTGGATTTTTCTATAATCTTGGGGTGATTGGTTGCTCTTTGGTTGCAGTAATGATGTAGCTAACACATTTCTTGGAAGAATTTATTTGTTTAAACCAAGCCAGCAGAGGATTTCCACTGTCAGGGTAGTAAAGTTGGCCTGCGCAAGGCTCTGCTTTCAATGTCAGTTCCATTATATTTATAAGTTTTCTAACCACGTGTTTCAGGTACAATGTTGTTGTGATTGAGACTTCTCATAGTGTTCCCTTCAGGTTCTGTGTTGGCTCCCTAACGTCTTCAGAGCTTCTGTGTTGGTAACTAGTTCAAGTGTTTAATGTGTCTTACTCTTTGAAATCTGAATATCTTAGCATGGCTTCAAATTGTTTCCAAAGTGCATTTAATATAGCAAAGGTTAAATGTTTTTGCATTTGATGCAGTCTCCTTATCTCTTGGACTTCGTATTATATTACCCTTCTGTTTTCCATAAGTGTAAACATTCCTGAGAATGGGCCTATCCTGACTTCTACAATATTTCTTGTAACTTCCTGAGCTTTTAGTGTGGTAATAGGTTATTTTCAATTACTCTATTACTTTTTTCCATGAAAAAATTGATAGCTGATGATTTCTTGCTTTCATTGTCCTATGTATCACAGGTATGGTATTTGGCTAAATAGATTTATCTGCATCTTTTCTGTAAGCATGTACTGCCTGTCATTCAATAATTATTTCCAGCAGATTTTAATCAAAATTACATAATTATGAAAGTAGTTTCTATGCCTAAAGCTACTTGGTTACTTCTTTGTAGGAGGATATAAACTGTAAAAATTCAGGACTAAAATGATAATCAAGGAAAAAATGTACCTAAAGTTCAAGTAGAGCATTTGTTGTACCAGTGTTCTGAGATGTCTTATATTATGAAGATTTTACGTTGTTGGTCAGTTTTAACATCTTAAAATTATGAAATGAGCTGAATAGTTGGTTGAACAATGCTAAATAGTTACAGCTGAAGAATGCCAACAGCTTTAAGAAAATGAAGGATTATGTGCTCTTTTTTTGGAGTTTCCCAGTCTCTCAAAAAGGGTTAACCCAGATCCTTAAACTTGGTAGTAAATGGCATGTATTTTCTCAATAAATTCATCAGTTTTGCTTCTATTGGGACCTTCAAAATTCTGCAAAACTTCTTCTTGGTGTAGGTAAACTTCAGAACATTTGGATGATTATGTATGCACACTATATTTGTTTTTTTTTATGGTGTTTGGTTTTTTTTTGTGGATCTTGGAACTTTTTGAAAGGCCAATATTTTAGACAAAACTCTTTTTCCTTTCCACTCCCCCTTGTTCCTGAAGCATTTCCAGTTTTTAATTTAGAGATTTAAAACTTCATTTCTAATTTGCAATATGGGATGGGATGCAGTAGATTTTTTTCTTTTTTTTTCAACAGCCATCTCATAACCTCATCTATTTTATATTCTATTGAGTTAGACCAAACTGAAATACTTATACATAAATCAGGCTCTCTTCCCTTGATTATTGTGGGCAGTGATGCAGGGACCAATTCTAATAGAATTTGCAGGAAAGAAGTCAATTGAGTTTCGACAGGGGTCATGTAGGATCCATAAACTCCATGGGGCAGTTACAAAGACGTAACTCTGTGCAGTGGAGCATAACAGAACTAATGCCTTTTACTTACTGCTTCTTGATTGAACAATTAATTTGACAGTGGTCACCATGCACTTTGCCCTTATTAGATAGGTTTGATAGTACACACAATCTTACAAGACATTTATAAGCTTCAAGGTGATTATAAGTTCACGGGTAATTCTTCCAAAAAGCTAGTTAGGTATTGATTATCGGAAACTTTACTTTTGGTTTCTAGGGTGTAGCTCATAGTTAATGTGTTTGTTCTTAATATTATCACCGTTTTATAAAACAAACCCCAAAGTTACATGTTTTCCAAATGCTGTTTTAAATCTTTGTTTTGTTTGGTTGGCTGGGCTGCTGCCATGTAGCCCCTAGAAAAAGCAGTTAAAACCTCTGAGAAGAAACAGAATATCATGTCTGTGTGGATGTGTTTATTTTTAAACAAATTTACCCTATGATTGGCTCATTTTTGATAAACAGAGAAAAAAATATAATCAGCGGGCACAGCATTAAGTAATACCCCTTGAAATTTTTTAAAGGGTTAAATAATAGTTGCTGGTTTATTTTGAGGCTACTTGCCTTAGGTTTTTATGCATGCTATAAAATTATATGTTACAAATTGCAATACTTCCATGACTACAGTGTTACTGTAGTTACAATCCTTATAGCAAAAAGGGAATATAACATACAGCTTTAATTCTTTACAGTGTAACTCATGTTTAAGCCATTAACTCTAAATTCACAAGCGTGATGATGAAGTACTATCTCAGTGTTTGTGTTTTGAGCCAATGTTATATTGTCTGTTTTATGTTTAGATAAGTAAACAGCCACGAAAACTAGAAATTGTGCACCATTTTCAATGGAAACTTTAACAGATTGCCTTTCAAATTTTTTTTGATAGCTTTTACATGTGTAAAGTATTTCTGGTCAAGAATGGTTTGATTGTAAATATTTGAGAAATTCTGTCACACGTATATGTTAAAATATTGAATATTAAAAAATATTCAGTGACACAAAATAACCTCAGTTACTTCCACATCTGGATATATGTTCAAATAATCATTCCTCTTCATTTTGGAGTAGAAATGTAATTATTCTGAGATAGTTTTTCTATAACAGCTGGGTACTTAATTTAGTTGCATTCAAAGCTCAGTTTAGTTGCAAATAATTCCTATCCTCTACACGATAGTCATTTAATCAACATTTTTTCTGACAAAAGGTTGGGCTTTATCACTTGCAGTTATCAGCTTCTGTGAAATCCATTTAAAGGAAACTACAGGAAAAAAATAAAGATGGGCAAGTGAAGCAACCCTCTGCTGAATAAAAATAGACTGTTAGAATAGGAGAAACTATTTCATAGTTAAGGCATCTGAACCATCTCTCTCCCACCTGGCAGCAGTGCTTCTGAATCCTGCCCCTGAGGAGGACCTTGCCGGCAAACACCAAAGTGTGTGAGCACATGGACAGGAATTGTGGGCATAATGAAAAGCCAGTCACCCTTTCAGACTGCACTGCTAGAGTTCAGTGCTTCTGCCTGAGACAATTTTCTGCTTGTTCTTTGAGTGGACACATCAGGGCTGGTGGTATTTTACTGCAGTAGGATGGTGCTGCTCCCCTCCCTTTGTCTTTGTTTTATCTGCCTGACCCTTGGTTGCAGAGATACCTGTAGCTCTGAGCTGTGGCCTCTGTGCAAGCCGGCACCCCTTCTCATCAATCTCCTTTGCTGTGGGACTTCTCTGAGCCTGCCCATTCATGGCACCTCCCTTAAAGCTTTCTGATACCCAAGGCTGCTTAATTGGTTTTGCCATGCGTGGTAACATATACAGCATTAAAATGAGAGTGTAGGAAGCAGTAAAGTCACATTTGTATCTACCAGCGTTGTTTGGTGACACTCTTTATTTATTCTTTTTTTCACCCCAATTTTAAGGTTAAAGTGATAGAGCATCTGAAAAATTAAATGACAAGGTATAGTGTAACAATGTGTGAAATCCATGGCATAATCTTTTTTGATTTTCTTTGAAATTAGTTTGTCTAGTTTAGAGGCTTAAAAATCTGTTCCTTGGCCTTGGGTTAAAGTTTGTCGTTGAAGTGCAAAGAGAGATGAGGTCCAGGCTTTCAGATCTGAGGACACAGGACAAGGGTTTATTGCTATCACTAACCCCCAAGAGTTGTCACTTTTCAAGTGCAGTGACAGGGGACATAGAGCTGTGGAAGAGACTGAACCTGTAGAGCCCTGCCTCTTGAGCCACTGCCACCACTGACCAAAGACAATGCCTCTGGGTTCCCTGGTGCTGGAGCTCTCCAGGCAAGTCAACGTCGCTGTGGCGGCCAAGCTGCTGACAAAGTACATCAGCCTGAGCTGTGGTGCTGGTTGTCGAGCTATGCTTTTCCCTTACTTGGGCAAATCTGGTTAAAGCACATGCCGGTATTTCTGCTTCCCTCCAGTATTCAGCACATGAGATTAGACATTTCTTTTGACTCGTGTCATAAATTGCCCAGCTACTGTAGTGTGGGATCTGCATTTGCCACTTGCAATCAATGTTACAATTTAGTGCGGGTGCAGTGGGGGAAGTTTCAAAATGACCGATGTAAACTGTAATGTTTTCTTGTCTGTACCATATCCTCCTTTGCAGTGATTATATTCATGAAAATTTTGACTTTTCCAAGCTGAGTGAACCAATAAATATTAAAGCATCAACAACTTCCCTCCCCCATTTATCATTAATGAAATGATGAAATATTCTGAAGAAGGTTCATAGAGGATGGATTTTTGTTTTCAGAGATCCCTGAGTATATGAAGCTAGGAGAGATATAATGAACATTTTAAAAAAGCAGAGCAGCAAATCAGGAAATTTTATTCAATAATGTGAGTGCAGTCCTAAGACTGAGTTCTGCCACCATAAATACTATTTCACATCTGAATCCACCATGGAACATCTAGTGTTTTCCAGAAGAACTGTATTTTATAATAGTTTTTAAAAATTATTATTTTCATTTTTCTGCCAGCAAAGCATCCGGTAAATCAAGGTTTTCTCTGCTGCTTACAGCACCTGGTATAATTTTAACAGATTTATGATTTTGAGACTAAGCAAAAAATGCTTTAAAAATAAAGTATTGAATACGTGCATGGACAGGGTTGGTACTATGATTTGCTGTAACATTCTTCTGTATTGTTGCAGTTTTGTCTGTTTGGGGATGTTTTGGCCTCCTGGTATGGTAAATCATATGGAAATAGAATAATATGGGAATAGCAGTAGTATATGTTAAACTGTCACTGTGATCTTAAAAAATATAAAGCAATTTAAAATGTATGATAATTAGTCATCTGGCTGCTAGATCAAGGTTATCTTTGACAACTCTTGCATTCAGCCCTGTTTACATAAGCAGTAAATGCCCAAGTTTGCTCTTCTGTCTGACTGGGGAAAGCAGAGAAATGTTATTGTGGATTAATTCTTGCTATCTTTGATAGCAAATGGCTGAACGCAGACCCAGAATCTATGATAATAAGGTAATCGAATTTCATTTGCAGTAGGGTTTTATTATTCATTTTTTGTAAGCCATTTAGCAAAGAGTATGGGCTAACATTGATTACTCCATAATTAGTGCTCACAGGCAGTATGGTTGAAGCCATGTTGGAGGAGAAAATCTATCAGCTGTTAAAAGCCACATGACTTGTGTTGAAGAACTGAAGTGCAAGCTCTAAAGGGTATTAAATTGCTGTGTTTATCATCTACCTAAATGCTACTGTCAGTTCTCCAACTGCTTTATGTGCAACTGTTCCTCAAAGTGAGGCAGGAGTATCATGCATTTTATTCATAACAGATTGAACATGAGGCAATTATCAGTAAGCCATTTAATGGTGAAGCTTATTCCCCAAGTCAGGGAACTAGAAACAGGTATTCTGCAACAGATTGGGAAAGGGCTTTTCAAAATGACCACATCATCAGTGCAGATGCACAGTAGAGCATCTGTGCAACCTTCAGGCAGTCATTTATATACATTAGTAAGAGCATCAGTCTTTGTGTGACTCCTGCGGGGCACGCAAACAAAGTTGAACTGTTATTTTGCTGGAAGATCTTCTTGCCAAATTTTATTAAAGTACGTCATGGGAAAACATACAAATGAGATGGGGTAAAATGCCTATAAAGGCTCTGTGACTCTGCTTTGCTACTGTGATTTAGTGTTTATCCTAGACTTTGTCTTCTGTTAATTTTCAAATCTTCACAGGTTAGGTACATTTGTCTTCCTTTAAAGCGATTCCCTGTGTAGCACTGCCTCTTCTGTAATGTCAGTGCCACTGGCAGGGCTTGGTGATCCTGTTGGTGTTTGAGCTCATTGAAGCCTCAGGGAAATGAAAGGATTTTGTGGCAGCAGTGATTGTAAAAGAAATTTGAGTGGCTCCTGTGGAAATGGGAGAGGCAGCAT